>JAPUUL010000300.1:0-21171 GCA_029590625.1 Lasiodiplodia mahajangana
ATGCTGTCCTTTATTATTAGTGTCGCTCTGGCAAGGCAGCGCAAATGACACCAGGCCCCAAAAGTGCTGTGGGGTTCGAAGTTTGGCTGCCCGTCAATCCATCAGCCGGCCACGGACGTCTGCAGCTGCGTCATGTGCGAGGTGCTGCGCTGGCCTCTTTAGGCCCACTACGTCAGCACCTAACGTTTGAGACTATGCGTTTATCGGGATTCTTCTGCTATCGTACCTAAGGTACCTCCAGGGTAGCTGTCCGAAATGGGGAGGGGCATAACGATAAGGTGTGGATACCTCCACTGAATGCCGCCAGCTCGGGAGAAGTGTGGAGGGGCAGGGGCGGACCTGTCATTATCTACCTCCAAGGTACCCCTGACAGCTTTGTTCTGCTCTGCCTGAGGGTTGACGGTGATTGGCTGGACTGAAAAAGTCCAAGTGTTCAATTGCTTCACAGCACCTGAACTTACACAGCAGGCGGTACTGGGGTGGAAGCAACTTGCATAGCCGTAATCGGTACAACGCGCATCTTGAAGAGGCCACTTTGCAGTGTCCAACTCCCTAACCTCCCGTACACTCAATCTAGAATCTACAATCGAAACCTATTTATGTCGACCGTCGGCGTCACCCTTCGGTAGCGCTCTAAATAGCAAATGGCACAACTATTTTGCTAGTTTCGTGCCGTCAACCGTTAGGAGCGTCCCGCTCAAGCTCTGAGCGAGCTGCCAGGCCTCATATGGTCGCATGTTCTCACTTCGTAGACGATTCGCATAGGGTCCCTTATAGCCATCCGCCACAATGATACGATTGTTGAACCTCCCGTGCAGCTTAGCTGCTGCTCTTCTGGCTACCGTATGCCTCTATCCCAGCCATGTCACTGCCGGTCATTCGGTGCACGTAGCTATGAAGGCTGCTTTCCCAGCTCCGCCTTATCTCGTGGAGCTCTTGTAAGCCCGTTGCGCCTATTCCTCTAACTACAGGTCGCTAATAAGCCGTAGAGAGACAGCCGCCGGAGAAAACGGCACCTCGTACTTCCCCTTGCTTGATCGCATCGCCGAGGGAGTCTTCGTTGAAGCCACTACCGACAGAGCCTTATACGATAGATTCCTCGAGATTTTACAGCAAGATGACCACATCAACACTCCCGAGGCACTCTCGACCTTCAAACTTGCCCTCTCCCTGAGAACCGCCGCCCCGAGAATAGAGGCGCATTACCAATACTATGATACCGCCGTGACACCATCGCTAGGCGATGCCGGAGATAATTGTGAGGAATGGGTTCTCTTAGATAAGGGACAATATTGCTCGGCTACTCTTGATAACTCTGACGGCCGAATATCAGGGGAATCGTACGTATGGGTCGATTGATACGGTGTGGGCACGTTAGCTAACATGGAGGTAGACAAACGCATACACTACCTTTCGACCGCGTCTTAGGTAGTGGAACAGAAGCTATTCTTTATGCAGACATTACTAAACCAGAGTTCAGCTCCTTCCACAAAGCCCTTGCTGATAGGGCACGCAAAGGCGAGATATCCTACCGCATAAGATATCGCATTTCCCAGCGTGGCAAGCTAGAAGCATTGCCCGTGAGCGGTTATGGGGTTGAACTTCAGCTTAAGCGGACGGATTATATTGTCATTGACGACCGTGAAGCTGCGGAAGCGAGCATTGATCAGTCACAGAAAACAGCGTCGGCTGAAGTCGTTTTGGATGGCGAGGAGGAGGTCAGCGATCTTAAACCGCTGGCTACTAGCGAGTTAGCAGGCCTTGGGCTTAATACTGGGTCGTTTATCATGGAGAGCGAGAACCCTTTCGAAGCGTTAATCAAGTTGACGCAGGATTTTCCTAAGTTCTCGACTTCCGTGGCAGCTCGGAATGCTTCCGAAGCGTTTGTAACGGAACACCGTCAAAATCGGGAAGTGGCAGCANCCCCCCGGGGTGAATGCTTTGTGGATGAATGGCGTGCAATTGACTGAACGCCAAATAGACCCGTTTACGCTTGTTAGCAGCATTCGGCGAGAGAGAGTGTTTATCAAAGGCGCGATAGACCTCGGCCTTACTGCAAAGGAGGCGATCTCACTTCTAGGTGACCGTGAGGTAACAATAGCCAACGCTGATGACGAAGGGCCGCGGTTTGATTGGAGGGATCAGGTCGAGGATGGCCGCGTCATTATTTGGCTCAATAACATCGAAAAGGACAAGCGCTATGCTACTTTCTCCCCCAGCCTTCCAATGGTATGTCCCAATGAAGCCAGTTATACGTCGTGGCGTTACTAACCCCGTAATATAGCTGATGCAAATATCATACATGGGCCAAATCCCACAGGTTCGCAGGGACATATTTAATCTTGTTGTCCCAGTGGACCTTAGTGATGAAGAAGACGTCAGCTTAGTCGTCGAGAGGCTTCAGGGCCTCGTGAGACGCGCACTTCCGGTCAGGTTTGGGCTAGTGCCGCTGACGCCGAACAAGAAGGCTGAAGAGCGGGCAAAATTAGTCTATTATTTGACGGAGAACTACGGACTGCCCAGTCTCATGTCTTTTCTGGAGTCCTTCATAGCGGAAGACCAAGCAATCCTATCCGAGCAAGCAAGCTTTGACAAAGCCATCAAACACCGCAAACTCAAGGCCGATGCTCATGAGCTCAGCTCTAGCGATGTTGTCAATTCAGAAGACTATGACACCCAGCTACAGCTAGCAAAGCACTGGGTAGAAAGGCTTCAGGCGCATACTAGTGTGCCGCCCGTGTTTCTCGACGGTTATGCTATCCCACGGGAAGGGAACTGGCTCCAGATTATGAGCATGAGACTCTCATCAGATTTGCAGCAAATCCAGAGCAGACTATTCATGGGGGCTATTACGGATGATATGTGGCTCCCTAGCATATTCTTAGAGAGTGCGCTTACCCGTCGGAATCCGTACACACACCCTGATGGCGACAACCCCTTAAAAGTTCTTAATGTTCACAGAGTTTATTCTGAACACGGCGACCTTTTTAGCAAAACCCCAGTCATCGAAGCAGAAGCAGATACAAATAAGGAAGAGTGGGCTATTGTCACACTCGTCGCCGACCTCAGCAGCCCTTCCGGCCTCGGGCTTCTGCAATCAATGTTAGCATTCCGGCGAAGCAACCCAGGCGTCCGAGTTGATATTGTGCATAACCCCCAATCAGCCGAGAACAGTCACAGAATTAATTATTCTTTGGTGGAGAGTACTGCTAAGCTTCTAGAGGTCACAAGCATAGAAGCCTTGGGAGTTATCATAGCCAGTGATAATGGTAGGCCAGATGACGGATACGACCACGCTTTGACACGATTCCTTTCGTTCGCCGGGCTGGCACGCGGCAACCAAGCAATTCTTGTGAACGGCCGAATCGTTGGCCCGATCGACGCTGGGTTCGTCTTCCAGGAAGACGATCTTCAACAGCTGCTTGAATTCGAGCAATTAAAGAGAATCCTACCTGTATACCGAGCAGCCGAGACTCTAGGCCTAGCAGACAAAGTCTCAAGCCCAATCGCCGCCGCTAAGCTTACATCCATCACAGCACTATCAACCATCTCTGACTTACCTGAAGGTATTTTTGAATCTGCCTCTATCATCCGAACCGCCGTGTTTGATCTATGGAACTCATCGCACACCGCTATTGATGTTGGCAACCCTGAAACTGCAGATATTCACTTCGTCGCACTTCTCAATCCTGCGAGTGAGACAGGCCAGAGATGGGCACCAATTCTCAAGGTTCTTTCTGAGCTAGATGGCGTCTTTCTACGTATATTCCTGAATCCAAGTGAGAAGCTGGAAGAATTGCCCATCAAACGATTTTACCGGTATGTTCTGCAGTCGGAGCCATCCTTCGACGACGATGGAGTGCTCCACTCCCAGGGTGCTACCTTCAAAGCTTTGCCATCTGAGGCTCTACTCAATTTGGGGATGGATATCCCGCCAGCGTGGCTCGTCGCCGCAAAGCAGTCAGTCCATGATTTGGACAACTTGAAATTAAGCTCTACCAAATCTGATGTGGAGGCAATTTACGAGCTTGAACATATATTGATTGAAGGACACTCGCGACAGCTTCCTGGTGGCGCCCCACCTCGAGGTGTACAGTTGCTATTAGGCACAGAACGCGATCCGCATTTTGGCGACACCATCATCATGGCAAATGTTGGCTATTTCCAATTCAAGGCCAATCCCGGGTACTATAACATCCACCTGCAAGAAGGAAGGAGTTCGGATATTTTTGACATTATCAGCGTTGGCGCTAAGGGTTACGAGGCTACGCCGGGTGATGAAGGGACAGAAGTTGCGCTCATGGACTTTCAAGGCACAACTCTATACCCTCGGCTTCAGCGTAAGGAAGGAATGGAGACTGCCGATGTCCTCGAGGAGCCTAGTGCAGAGGTTGGCAATGACCTTCTTTCCCGCGGTCTTAAGTTCGCCGAAGGAATCCTAGGTAGCTCCAAGACCAAGACTAAGTCACTCTCAGACGAGATTCACGCAGAGATCAACATCTTCTCCGTGGCGAGTGGCCATCTCTATGAACGTATGCTTAACATCATGATGGTATCGGTCATGAAAAATACGAATCACACCGTCAAGTTTTGGTTTATCGAGCAATTCCTTTCGCCATCATTCAAAGAATTCATTCCACATCTAGCCGAAGAGTATGGGTTCAAATATGAAATGGTAACATACAAATGGCCACACTGGCTACGCTCTCAAAAGGAGAAGCAACGCGAAATCTGGGGCTACAAGATCCTATTCCTCGATGTCTTGTTCCCGCTCTCCCTCGACAAGGTCATTTTCGTCGACGCTGACCAGATCGTCCGGACCGACATGATCGACCTCATCAATCACAACTTAGAAGGCGCACCTTACGGCTTCACACCTATGTGCGATTCTCGTACGGAGATGGAGGGTTTCCGCTTCTGGAAGCAAGGATACTGGAAGAACTATCTACGCGGCGTGCCGTACCACATCTCAGCGCTCTACGTCGTCGATCTTCGTCGCTTCAGACAACTTGCCGCCGGTGATCGTCTCAGACAACAATATCACCAGCTCAGCTCTGACCCAAATAGCTTGTCGAATCTCGATCAGGACCTGCCAAATCACATGCAGTTTGTGATCCCGATTCACAGTTTACCGCAAGAGTGGCTGTGGTGCGAGACATGGTGCAGCGACGAGAGCCAGAAGGAAGCCAAGACTATCGACCTGTGTAATAACCCTCAGACCAAAGAACCAAAGTTAGACCGTGCACGCAGACAGGTCCCTGAGTGGACAGTATACGATGATGAGATTGCAGCGCTGAATAGACGTAGAAAGGGCCTAGAGGAGCCGCAAAAAGTTCTCGCCGGTGAGGAGACAAATACCAAGAGCAGACGGTTTGAAGAGGATGCAAAGACAAGAACAAAAGATGAGTTGTAGGCGCTGTATCTATAGGCATATTTCGCATATAGTGGTGTTCATAGATGATAGACATGAAGATAGCAAATAGAAACACTAGTACTATCACGATATCTACTGTCGCTTAGGCAAACTGAAAACTACAGAAGTTACTACTCGATCCTTGGTTGACTTCCTATCCTTTACTCCCTTACTTTGTTAAATAAGCTAACTCACCAGTCCTCATTCCCTATTGCAAATTGGCCAATCTCGTATCTTACATATTAGTCACTATTGAATCCTTCTATCAAATCACTACTTATTCAGCCATGTATATGGTACGAACTATGTATAACTACTGGCATTGCCGGTCAGTATATCGCTCTTATAACGCAACAATAAACGATTCTCTAAGGTTCAGCACCCTTCTCTCATTCTCTCTATATAAGATTATGTTAGAGTGCATTAGCTACACGTCAAGTCTAGAGCTGTAGTACCTTTATCCATGTCACGCATGGGGTTGCTTGCATAAGATAACGCTCTAGAGTCTAATCGAAAGTTACCCACCGACTATTTAGAATCCTAGAAAACTACGCTATTTTCTCGTGTGCTAAGTGGTCTAGCCACCGAAATCTTTATGTTATTACTGTAGTTGTGCCATGATTTCTTTTTCTTCTTCTTTTTTTTTTCCGCCACATGTGGCTCATCCATTCTACCGAGGTTAAGTAGATAGAAATGCTATATCTATCCAATCAGACTGTTAAACATGAGATGCGCCGGTCCTAGTTCTCGGGCGATATGATTTGGGTTCCACTCATATGTTCGTATGTAAGTGTTGCAGCAAGGGGGAGATCATTTCACTTTTGGTGAGTATGGGGAACATCCTGACCCTTGAGATGCGGGCCCTACATGCGGCTCTTCTTGGAGGCGGTATGAAGGACGATCCTCTACGATTTTACTCTAGAGATGTTTCATCCCCTCATTTAAGCCCCATCGCCGTCTTTTACATTTCCCAGCCCAAACGCAACGCCCTTATAGGCAGCCTCAGGGCACAGATATGACGATATTTGACCTGTCCTCAACATTCCAAAGCCAGCCTTCCCCTATTAAATCCTACGCTAATCTTGGTCGAAGCTAGGACTAAATGTAAGTTGTTCAATTTTCCGGAAAGACGACCGGGAGCTTCGGATAACAAGTGAATGAGGTAGGCGGCGATGAGAACCAACGATGGAGTCCGAACGCTTGACGTGACGTGGCGTCTTGTAAACCAACAGTGGCAGGCGTGTGCCTAAACAAAAGACCAAGCCAAACAACATAGCGTCGTTACGTTACACGGACAGCCTCAGCTCAGCTTTCCGGTATGTGACCTAGCATATAAGCATAAGGCGAGTTTGTCATGTCGTGCAAGTCAGCCGCGCGCAGAGCCTCAAGAGTCACAGCCTAAACCCCTCCTAACCCCTCTTCCTACTTCAAATATGAGACACTATCCCTGCTTCTAATGCAGGCATGGCTGTCTAATCGCTTCTACCGCCTTCTGCAAGGGATACAACAACGTGACACCTACTGGTGAGGCGGAGACTGTTTTACAAAACAAACCTAACTTGGCAGACTGGTAGCGAATCGAAAGGCATCAGGGGACCGCATTACTTCTCTAGCGTCGGAGATACCGTTGACTCTTGGCCTAAACCATACCAGGTACCTCGTACAGGTGACGCTGTATTAAACTCAAAATCGATTGTTCATCTCTCCATGTTTTTGTGTGGCAAGTGATAGAAGGTTAAAAATAGGAAGGTTCATTGAGAGGGATAGGCAAGTCTTATCCTTTTATGACTAATTCCTATAATGGACATTGAATACAACCAAGGCTGTGAGGGAAAACATGCGTATGCTCGGAAGAAGAGGCGGTAACCCTGATGGGACTACCCGTCGGGCTAAACAACACTCCGGACTAGTACTACTACAGCACTTAAATTGTAAGATTGTAAGAATATATCCATGTATTCTCTAGGCTCATATTGCCTATCCCTTTGAGTACTTTGCACCATCCAACATTGACTAGGCCTTTCCACGCGAAGTAGAAGCCTTTTTAGCGGAACTGGAAGCTTCTCCACCTGAACTAGAAGCCTTTTCATCAGACTTAGAAGTCTTCTGATCAGACTGAGAATCCTTATTTTGATCAGACTTAGAATCCTTTTCATCCTTAGACTCCTTTACTACTTCCCTGAAACCCACAGTGCCACCAGGCTGTTTAACCATTGCTGAGCATTGATGATATCCGTCACGCTGGTAGACATAATAGTATCCGCTTTGGGTGACGCCGCTCTTTTTTGTGAAATCGGGAACCGGCCACCAAGCCCTAATAATGCGATGTGTTAGGAAACTCTATAGACTCTTGAAGCTAGGAGATTAATACTTTTCATCCGATAGATTCGTTATCCTCCCATCACGGTATTGATATTGGCCGGTATTGTCAATGAAAATACCCATTAGCTTGCCATTTCTTTCCGAGGTCCAAATGACCGTTGAGTCAGAGGGTAGTGACATGATAGCTAAAATTCGCTTGATGATCGTGAGAAGAACGTTGTTTGAGAAGGACGGAGATGGGGGACGCATCTTGGGCCTGATAATCGAGTATTAACAGATTTAATAAGACATGCAATGACATGGTGTTACGTAGGCCTCTCTCCGTTGTGTAAGCTCAGGGATATTGCTCGTGGGGCCTTCTGAGCTACTTGTTGTAAGGGCGGCACAATGCTGCTATATTCTGTGTGGCATGTAAAGGGATTACATAGATGCATAACGAGGATCCAAGATTACCCAGATGTTTTGGTCGGGAACTCGGAGCCAATAGTAGCCCGCAAAAGGTAGCCGATGTGTTGATGACGAGGATTGCTTGAAGGGTTGTTCGGGCTTCCCGCCACTCCACTCGCCTCTCGAGACGATTGCCGAGGCTGGTCTAAACAATCCATTTAACAAGATGGTATTAATTGGAGCAATCTACACTGTCTGCAGTAAGTTACAGGTGAGCGTGCTTCACCGAAATGATCCCGCCTATCGTGGGCCGTTTGAACACAACTGGGTCTTATCTAACGTTGCAAAAGGGCCAATACTTGTGTATCCAAATATAGGGAGCCCGAAAGAAAAAGACATAGGCAACTCGAACGGACCTAGAAGTCTTGTTTTCATAAGGTCTAAGGGTAAGATTTGAGAGAAATAATATATAGGTAAGATTGCAGCATCTCTCGATGATAAGCTCCTGCATGATGTCGTATCCGCAGCCCTCAGCGAGATGTTGAGGCTGGGTTGTAACATAGAAGTCGAACAGGAATAGTGATTTTCGGTTGATGGCCCTTTCTCGTTCGTGTGTGAGACTTGTTGACCAGGGATATTCCCGCCGTATTCCATTGCCTCGAATTAGACGGTCGGCTTACCTACAACCTAACAATGATGGGGGTTCGCCCCGCCTTCAAGGCCACTACTCCTTAGAGTCGATAATGATTCAAGATTCAAAACGATGACATTGGCTGAGTAATTGTCTGGACGGTAATCATGATGGGCAGGGGCGACGTCTACTTTATAAGACGTTAGGTGCCTGGTGACTGTGTGATATTACTGGCTCATGACCAACCCGGAAGTCATGCTGTTATATAGGATCATATGGCTGCTAAGAGATTATAGCTACCCACGGAATTTACTATCTCGTGATCGATTTTTCGCCTTCAAATCTAACCCTTGCTTATAATACGTTATATTGCAAGCATAGAACTTAGAACGTAAATCACGGAATGGCTTACTTGGTTAATTCGTTGTATCACCAAACTACTTGGCGTAGAGTTTACGAGATTAATATTTTAGTATGAGCAGTAGTTTACCTTGAAACTTGTCCTTCATCGCGTTCCTCGTCTTAGTCATTTAAGAACAGGTTCTTGTGCCACAGGGGCCTTTGCCGTCAAGAGGTTATCCCTGGCAATTCAACCGCTCGTATACCTAGGTAAACACATCGGTTGCGGCGACCTACTGCCTAATATACAACCAAACTGTCTTAAAATATTATATTAATAAAAATGCTTCCTTCCACTTTTGTAATTCTTACGTTGGACCTAAGCCTGGCTCGAAGTTAGAAACTAGTTACTAGGATCTGCAAAGGGTCCTAACAGTAGTACAACCCTTTCAGCATCATTCCTTTTTTTTAATGCTGTCGTAACTATGACCTATTAACATGCAGGGGAAGTTAAAATTAAATAAGCCTATCATGCGGGGGTGCGTTCCTTAGATAATAGTTTTTTTACCTTTAGTGTAAGTCGAACCTCAGGACTTCTTCGGTGATCTAACTTAGTACCTAACGGGTATGAGTTGTAACAATGTCAGCGGTACTTAGGGTGAGAGAAACTACGTAGACTTTATTGCCGCTCGCCCTCAATGCTGAGTGCTATTGGCACCGAATAAATATTAACTTGAGTATTTAGCTAAATCTACTATATGTAGTAATCAATCGCTTCTACACACATACACACACTTGTTTGTAAATTAGAATTATGATAGACAGAGAGAGTACCTAACCGAAGTAGGCAGAACAGCTGAACCATCCTCGTCAATGGAACACGCTAGCTCAGCTCCCTCACCCTTATTAGGAAATGTGGCATAACAACCTCGGCAGCTAGCCAATGGCAATGCAATCCAAGCTCGCCTAATTCTTCCTACGCGCCGGCTACAGCACGCTACCATGACCGTGAGACTTATTGTTCTGTGGTGGGCGTCTAAACCGCGTATATATGTTCGACTTCCCCGTCGATCTTCATGAGAGACCATAGTAAGGGTAGCTCATCTCTCGCCGTAATATCGGGCTCACCTGTCGGATACCTGCCGTAAAACTACTTGTATGCCTATTTCGAGTTGATGAAATGGCTACAAATCACCTTCAGGCTTGCCTCGATAACATCAATGCCCAGAACAATCCTCGCTATGGTTGGCTCAGCGGGTTCCTGAATCAGGAGCCTGGGTTTGTGCGCAAGTGGATTTATCCTTTCAGGACCGGACAAACGCGTACCATAGTGGCCGACCTTTTTTCGCCCTCAACTACAACAATCTCGATCTCGCGTTACGACAAGCCTGACGATGTGTACGAGGCACTGGAGACTAGACCAGCCTCAGCAATAGTGCGGCTAATTCTTGTAGTGAGCATGAGTGGAGTTGATGCGAAGAGGTTCAAAGCGGTGAGTAGCCCATAGGCTGTCACAGTTCCAGCTATCAACCTCTTCTCGTGCTGATTAGTTGCAATACGCGGTTGAAGCAAGTCTCTAAAACTTCTACTACACACGTGAAATTCGATACCATGGGTAGCCTAGTTGCGAGCAGTGGGCTGGATCTCTCAAACGCTCTAGCTACGGACGATGAGCTCGATGCTTCGATTCAGGATAATGATGCGCCAATTGTGACCAGGTCCCGTACCGCGGGGGTGGAAGGCATGCATCCAATAGAGGGGCATACCTCCTGGTTGCTAAATCCTGATATTCTAGGCTCGGTTATGTCGGCGACGAATCTCAACGCAGGAATATTACTTCGCCACCTAGATCAGAAGGAGCATTTAGTTTACAGGCGGCAGAAGCAAATACAACAGCCTGGAGCAGCCAGGCAAGATGAAGAGGTATGGCATGATATAAGCTTTGGGATTGACCAAGAGAACTACGTTACGGCGATGCTGCATATAAAGCCCCAACCAGGATTAGGGGGGAAAGAGAGCCCTCCTCATAGCACTCGTAAGTGTATCCAGGCTCTTTTGGAGATGAATTCCAATCTTACCTTTATGGTAATCTCGTGCGATAGTTATTTTATTGGTAAACGAGGATAACTGCCTCGGTATCGACTTCAACCCCTACGCTTCAGCACTAGGTCAAGTCTTTCAGCCCTCTTACGACTCGCTCAACGAGATGTTTGAAACGATGCTCAAATCCAAAAGCGAAGACGAACGTGGCGCCGTTCTCCAAGATCCCCTCATTCTGGCTTGGGACTATGCCGCTCTCTTATCCGGTAAATTTGCCTGTCAGCTGGAGCTTTACCGGCGCAGGTGGAAGATCCGTTATGAGAAATATGCAAACAGCACGGCTGTGTGCGGGATCCCGGAGACTCGCGATATCATTCGAAAAGAGGCGATCCAATTGTCGACGCATATACAGTACATACAGAAGTCACTCCAAAGTCTCACGAAGTTGACTTCCCATACTCAAGCTCCAAATTCCGGCCTGAATGAGTTGATACAGGATTTTGAAGAAATGTCTAACCGGCTCCAGAGTTTGAAATCGGCCTACGACAACTTCATCGAACAGCAAGTATCCAAGATATCATTGGCAGATGCGCGGCATACTATGACTGAGGCTCGTGACCTCCAGCGCCTGTCATATCTCGGTTTCATATTCGCACCATTGAGTCTCGCCTGTTCCTTTTTCTCCACCGACATTGAACCCCTAGGGGGCGCTGCGCCCGTTTGGCAGTTAGCAGTCACTTCCTTGGCCACAATCTTCGTTTCTGTTTTGATCTTGCTGTTTTTAAGCCGAAAGAGAGTTCTCACAAAGGCCCAAGAAGTTGTGAAAGGTAAGCTACTTTTTAATAAAGACGCAAGGCCTGGCTCTTGAGGGACGAACGGCCAACATCCCTACGGTAGGGAAGGATGTATCAGCAAAGCCAGATGGCCCTGAATAGGCCGTACAGAAGTTCCAATACTACAAGGAACAAGCCGAGTTAACCATGCTTACGTAGGCCAAAAATCCGCGAGAAGCATATTAGTCACTCATTCTTACGCGCCACACATTGAAACGGCTCGTGTAGTCTTCACAGAGACCGCACTCTGGAGGCCTGACCTTGTCACATAGCACTTCCGGAGATTTATAGAGATTTAGTGAAAATAAGTAAATTTGTGTGACTATCTCCACGGTAGAGACACCGGAGGTGTCTCCTCCAGGAGAAGTGCCCTCCAGGTGAAAAGCTACGAAACTATAAAAATAACTGCTTATTCTTTTATAGGAAAAATAAAAAGAATTCCTCCTTAGGTAATCAAGTAGACCCCCATGGGGTCTACCCACTCGCACTAACACAACATCTCTGGAGAGTTCTACGACAACACAGCTTTAGGATCCACGATGATACAAAGCCTGATTCAACATCAGAAACAAGAAAGAAAACACAACATATTCTCTGTCCGCACGTCAGGATTGCGTGCTGCTCGTGGTGCCGGAGGATCCCCTCAAGCCAGCGTGTAAATCGCTTTGAGTATCATTGTAGTTGAACGTTTTTACCCGGTATCAAGGGGCGACCGGAACCGCGTATGGCTAGAAGCTACCATGGCAAATAAGATTGGGACCTTCGTCATTAAATGGCAGATTCAAGAAATAGCCGGGGCCCTGATAGTGAAAGTCGCATTAAGTGTTCCCTAACAATCTGCATTCGATTGTCCCTCAATGGCCCGAATTCGCCCGCTGCTCACCGGAACCTCCTTCTTAATAATTACTAAATGATGATCGGACTTAAAGTTACCAGAAGGCAGACGTAACCACGGATACCCGTTATATTTTCCGGCCTTAACTCCTATGATGTCTTTTATCAATAAGTGGTGTCTTATTTCACGTGCCACGTTATCTTGGCAGCTCACCCGTCACTACTCCCAGTGCTATCTCGTTAGATAGGTATGTATCTCGTTATCAGTTAGCTGAGGTTATTCACATAAACACTCACAATTGAACAAACTGAGGAGTCAGTGTATTTTCTGATATTTTTTTTTGGAAATTTATGAAAACACATCAAGATACCGTAATAGCCCTCTCTCCTGATGCGCGAAAGTACGTCTATCCGAAAGGCCCTTGGGGGCCAACTTCACACAAAACCTCGTCATTCGCAAGCTATGTACTAATAATATTCAACCGCATTATGCGGCCTGTATTTCTGTCGCTCTCTCCTGGGCCACTGCCGGGGGTATGAATAACCCATCCCACGGCCTCTAAGCGAGGAGAAAAAATGGAATTGTGTCATCTAACCAGGTTCCCTCAAGTGTAGGCGGTTCCTCCGTGTCCTCAAAGACCGTGGCCTCAATAGAGATTGGTTGCTGGCTTATAGAGAACTTCTACTCGGCGTCTTTGGGCAGAAGCCAGCTTACTAGTCGAGGCATGGAATCCGATCATGTATAAGTTATAACTAGGGGAGTGGCGTGATAGAGAGATTGTTCGTGAATCAACCGTGCGGCTCTCTCCGCCTAGGTGAAATGGCGACGGATGAGTTCTTGTGCTGTAGGTGAGAAATTTTGCTGTAGTAGAGGTGTAGGGTCAACATTCGCCGCTACAAGAAGTGCCCGCACCGCCGTGGCAACGCGAGCGGCAAGCTGACCATGAAGCATTTCCGCCTCTAGAGCCTGGCCAACATATACAAAGATCTTAGGTACTTGGCCAGTGACGGCCGGGTTTTGCCTTCGAAATCGTTAGTATCAAGACGGGCTCGTCCCATAACTGCAGGCGAAGGATACTCACTGTTCGATCAACTCGACAAGGTAACCGTACGCATACGGTGCTGCCTCTTCGTCATTGGTAACAGGAAGTGTATTGACCCTGGGTTAACACAATTAGTAGTGGACGAATATCAGGAATTGTGATAGTAGTACCATTGGTTTGCCACGGCCTGAGGAGCCTCTACACTGAGCTTATTGAAGTGAAGAATCTTGGCAATGGCAGCGCAGGCATTTTCTAAAATACGGTCAGTCTCGCACGTTCTGAAGGGAGTGGGCCGTGAACACCTTGTTTCGTGAACGAACGGGAAACATACCAGTGGCATAAACTGCTTCTTCACCACGTGCGTCGGGCACCTGGGTAACTTGGAAAAGATACGGCAGCGAGGATGCAAGGAATTGAGACCAAGGAGCACCACCGTGATGGGCCGCGACTCCAATACCATATCTAGTAATTCGTCAATCATTGCTGTTTATGCTAAATACTGGCGCTAAGGGCTCCGAGAACAAGGCTATTCTCCTTCCTTCGCCTAGTATCAAGGATGGTGGATTGGTTCTTCACTTACGCGGCAGCTTGTCTGATTGCGGCAGAAGAGTCTTTGCAACCCTCAAGGAGTGCCCTGCTTATGGACTGAGCATATCGTACGCTCTCTGGCCCACAGTACTCGAGGACGTCGTCCATAATACAGAGACCCCACTGTCGCTGTGTCGGATCGCTAGACGTCAAGAAACTCTCATAGGTGCCCATAAGGCGCTCCCAAGGAAGAAGGAAAGCCGCACCATGGTTTTTGAAGATGGAGTGGAAAGCCTTATTCATATCAGAAAGCAGCGTTTGGTCATCCTCGATGGCCATTAGAATCTCCTCCGCTTCGTCCTCGGCGTCGTCAGCGGTCGCGCCAGCGCGATCTTCTTCACGCTGAACAACGCGGTCCTTGTAATCTTCAATAGCTGAGAATACGCCGTCTATGAATTTGCTCATATGTTCCTGTGTGAGGCAATTCTTGCCTATTACCTCCACAGATTCATAGAAACACTGATACATCTCGGCGAGGGCGTCGATAGCCGGCTCTGCCGTCAGAACCTCGAGTAGTTTGTCTACAGTTCCAGCCCATAAGCCGCGAAGCTCGTTGGATTCGGGCCCGTAAGCCTTCTTATAAGAGCTTAAAAGTTGAGGTACTAGCTTAGCCGAAATAAAGCGAACGGGGTCGTGGAAGAAGAAAGCGAGACCGGGGAGTGCAATCTTTTCCATGATATCGGCAACATAGGGGGCAAACTGGCCCTCGAGTGTTTGCGCGTACACCACAAGCAGTTCAATTGCCATGTGTTTATCATCCATAGTACTAGTCCGGATGCCTATCATCTTCCCCTTCAGCGGGACCAACTCCCATCCATCTTCCTGCTGTAGTTGTTCGACCTCATCCTCCGTGTCTAGAAGTTGGATATCTGCTTTGGCGCTCGCTAACTCGACTAGAGGCGGCATAACTTCGGGCAAGAAGCGGAGGAAGTCGGTGCCCATCACCCGACACATACGACCCCAACAGTGCATGAGATACTGCGCCTGGGGGTCGTCAGGATCGGTAATATTTCTTTGGATATTCGCCAGGAGATCTACGAGAGTCATAGTATCATTTCCGAGGCGCTCTTTTCCGACAGCCAATGCTATCAAGGTAGCACATTCCATCGCTTTGGCGCGAAGCAACCTGAACTCTTTCTCGTTTTCGCGTCGCAACACGTTAACAAGCAGCGGCATGAGAGTGTCATAGTATTTCGAGAAGGCAGCCTCGGCGGCATCGGCAATAGTTGCTATGGTAGAAAGCGCTTGTTCTTGGACATAGCGCTTGTCGTTTTGCAGGAGCTGGAATAGATGTGAAAGAAGGTCATCGAGGTAAGGCTCAAGAATGCTCTTCTCCGCCTCTTCGCAGAAATTTACGAGAGCTGCAGCAGCGTGTGCTTTAACGCGACCTTCCGGCGAATTCAAGACAGGAATGATGGCCTTTAATATAACATCATAGTACTCCTTCTGCATTGTTGGCGCGAAATCAGTGCTCATCTGGCCGAGTGCCTGGCAACCAGCCCAACGCACTCGCGGGTGAGAGTCCTTCAAGGCGGGGACTACAAGTTCAAGAACCTTATCAAGTTCCTTGATCATTAATTCGCGGCAACCCTCGGAGATGGCAGAAATTGCCATTAGTGCAGCATGGCGGTCCTTCCAAGCCATGGAAGTCATCATCCTCGGGAGCCAGTGAAATGTAGGAATTAGAATTGTCTNCCCCCCCGAGCTTGTTGGCAAGCCGATCCATACATTGCTCGCCGGCCACATGGTTTAGATCGCTCTCCTCCGAGTCTAGGTCATCAGTCGACAACCATTCGCCTGCGTCCTCGTCATCCTCTCCAAGATCCGTCATTAGACTAAGGCATTGTGTGATCATGTCAGTCGTATAAGAAGAGTCTTTCCGGCACATGGATGGGGCGTAATCCGCGAAGGTAGCCATGAGCTCGAGGGCATTCTGGCGACATAGATCGGATAATTCCTTGTCCTGGATAACGCTCACGCTGAACATGACTAGATTGTGGAACAGAGGTTTAAACATCTTAGGCGAAGTTTCCGCGAGCTCAATTAGAGCTAGTAAAGCTTTGCTGAGGTCCTCGGAATCTTGTGAGTCCTTGATAGGAGGCAGTATATTTAGTACATCAGGGAGAAGCGAGTAGTATTTTGGCAGGGTCTTCTTGGGCAGATTCCGGAAGAATGACGCGAAAGCCTCCATAGCAGCCAGTTGTACGGCAACCGAATTATCCTTGAAGCCACGGCCGAACGCGTCCATGACGGCATTCTCGTGTTGTTTTTCTATTATACCGGGTGTTGTTGCAAATACCCGGTAGGCAGTCTCGCGTTGACCATTATCGTTAGCCATACTTAGGTTGAATAGAACTCCGAGAATCTCGGGCCACGGAACATCTGGGACTTGGTTAGAATGAAGCTCGACTAATACATGAAGCTTCCTGTATCGGTTCCTCCTCCTCCTCGCGATGAAGGCGGGCACGCGGAAAGATTACGTCAACTCTATAAGCTTATAGAAATATGACCACGTCTATCGGGAGCGAAAGAACTGCAGGAACCTTGATGGAAGGCCCTCTAGGTAGACGAGCACCTATATGTAGACGCGACTCTCAAGAACGCCACGGCAGATGATTCCATACAAGGAAGAGCTTCGGAGAGCGTAACCACGAAACTGAATATACGTGCGTGTGATATCCCAAATAACAGACCAATAGAAAGGGGCGAGACTGACTGTTTTCAGAGTATTGCCGAGCAACATCAGCCACAGCATCACCAATTTTATTTCTAACCAGGCGGTCGGATTCGTTGGCTAGCGCTTCGAGCACTTTGTGGCGGATGACCTGAGCCTGTTCAGGCGGTAAGGAAATGAAGATCTCGACGTTGTCGCCTTTGTCGGTCTTGCGCGTCTTGGAAGCAATCCGGCGAAATATCACGGCAGCGAAGGAACGAAGCTGTTGGGCAGGGAGGGCTCAGGTCAGCCTTGGTCACTCGGTTTCGGGACGCGCCACCACCAACAACAATGATGATGACGATAACCATAGAACGAAGCCAAGTGGGATGAAGGAATTACCGTTGAGTCGGGGGCACCAGCGATCTGCTCGGCCAGGCCCATCAACAGGATCTCCGGGCGCGTTGCCGTCCAGCTATTCTGTAGGTGATCCTCAGCCTGAGACCGAATCGAGTTGTCGGGCGACTGCAGGGCCTGCAAGAGCTGGGTCAGCTCAGCAGAGACCTCGGGCGGTAACATCGACATGGTAGGCAATAGATCCTCTTCTACTTCTCTGCCAGCAGCAGATGTCGGAGTGGTAGGAGGGCGGAGCGAGAGGTCGAGATCGGCGTCGGCGTCGGCGTCGCTTAGAGTCGAAATATGAGGAGGAGAGAAGGAGGGAGAAAGATGTAAGTAAGTTGAGGAGGCAGATTGTTTTGTCAAAGAGTGATCTAGTAACGGTTGTGCCCCGCAGGGCTAAAGACGCGACTGGGATGGCAGCAGCAGCAACGACAACAGCCTCGACACAAAGCAGAAGGCCCTCGAAGAGAATTGGCGGAATGGCCCGTTGCACAGTATCTAAGTAGATAAAAAAGAGGGAGCCAATTGCAGACAAGCAGCCGGAAACTCTAAAGCTACACGTGTGGGGGATTTTAACATAAATTAGAAGTATGTGATAACGCAGCGAGCGACGTTGTTGTTGTTGTTTTGTTGCTGCGGGCGTCGATAAGGTAGCAAACCTTAGTAGATACCCTTTGCCAACTTTGTATCACTACTCACCACTCCTTAGAAGAGCTGGCTTGGAGGGGTTTTCTCGAATTGGGGGGGGGGGTTAATTTTTTTGATGAGGGGCATTTGTGGCCCGTGCACTTCCAAATTATGGGGTGACGCTAACTAGACCTGGTATACTAGCATGTATCTAATCCTGATTCGTCCAACATACTAGTACCTATCTCGGTTCTACCATTCAGGCCGAACTGGGCTTAGCGCAACCGCTGCTTTCGCTCAGGGTCTCTGCTTAGGGTGCTTAGGGTGCTTAGGGTTTGGCTCTCTCACTCCCTCCCCCTCGGTCAAGTGACTGACGAACTCTACTTGTATTTATGTGTAGGCCATGCACAGTGAGATGGTTCCTACTAGTACCCACCTTAAGTACATAAAGTCAGACACCTCTTGGTGGGTTCCAGTCGATCATATGTGACGGAAGAACATTCTAAGTTATGGTAGATAAGTCCGATTAGGCCCTCATTAGGCAGATATGTTTGTTACCTGTGCTCTTTCAGGATCCCCGCGCCAAATCACGGACCCTGACCTTGCTCAGCACATCTCTCAACTTGACTTCGGTTGCCTATCTCAACTCTCAAACCAGATTTCATATTAAACCAAAATAATCACTTCCTAAAAGCAGGGGCGATGCGAATAACTACGCCTCGCCGCACAACAAAACACAAGTTACACTGACTTGTGTGATATATCGTAATGTTGTTTCGGATGACGACGAGAAACTAGATTGAACTCCTCCGTCAGACCCCTAGTTCACTATCATTGCAACAACTTGACCTCGAATTCGCCTCATGACGTTCGGTCGATATACCACCCCGCTTCTGTTGTAGTGTACTGTATCGAGTAGCTTGTGATACTTGCAGTCCCCAGAAAGACCCAGCATCATAAATGCCACTACTACCACTAGAGTCACATCGTAGGTGTAACTCGCAGGGCCTAGGTGTCATCGATCAGATGTCCTCCAATCCATCCCAAGTTGGGCGAATTAACCCAAACACGAATATATTCACTTCCACGCGGTCGACAGTGAGGGGTAACCCAACCCAAGTGGTGGTTACAGAACTTTATAAGGAAGACCAATGGATCAAGAACACGAGCTTTCTGTCAGCTAGCCAAAATTTTAGCGGACATCATCGCTTGGATCGCGTACACGCAGAAAAGATGACCTATTGGATATACGCACTAAATTCAAGTCATCCCACTCGCGCCATGTTTGACGGCCTGATCAAATAAACCCCTGCGAATAAACCCCATCCGGCCTGTGGTAGGGCTTGGCAACTATCAACCGCACCCTATTTGGTTTTTAATTGCTGTTATAAGCAATATGAGTTTAGTGTCCTAGCCACTTTTACTCAGCCCAACAACAGATCGCCTATATATAAGTCATATACAGGGGAGGAATTCCCTAGAGTTGTTATCATGTCTTCTACCTGTAGTTAAAGTACCTAATAATAGGGCAAGAGGAGGCGGACTAACAATAATGCATATAGCAGGTTTTCGTCTCCTGCAGCACATATATGTTATTACATCTCATAATATTAATAACCACGTCCATTTAATTCCTTAAAGCTACTCGAACAAAGGGTGTTATTTTCTTTATAAATATAAACTTAACCCACGTTGTTAAATGGCCACACAGCTAATCATAGTATAAACTAGCAGCTAAAGCAATATATATTATTAAATAATCTTATAAAATGTTATATTTATTAAGACTATAAATATTATATATAGCCGGAGGTTTTTTTTCGATTAAAAAACGAAAGTAAAAAAAAACTTNAACGTTAAGGTTTAAAAATAAGATTTTNAAAAAAAGTGCAAAATTAAAGCAGTTTTAAATAAGCTAATTATATATTTAGTATTTTTTTTTANTTTTTTAATTAGTTATTTAAATTGTTTGTTTACTTTTAATAATAATTGTTTACTTATAATAAGTTTTTAAAGTTTATATTTATAAAGATTGTTTATATATAATTATATAACTATTATTAACTTTATTATATATATATAACTAAGTGCAAAAAAAAAGCAAAGYACTTAACGTTTTAATAAGGATTAAACCATTATAAAAGTAGTAAAATTAGCTTATGTATATAAAAAGCTACAAAAAACGTAAGGTTAATTACAGATTAAACCCCCGACTCATTACTGGTGCTTCGTGAGTTTAATAAGGTTAGACCCACAGGTAGGAGCTCTAGGAGCAACAACCATAAACCTCCACTACAAAGGCCAGATGTGTACTACACATGTATTCTATACTATATACCTGTGAAGAAACAGCCAGGGCTACGGAATAGAGTGGTAGAATAAGGTAGGTTGTATTAAGTTATGTGGGTTTCAAAGTCTACCTGGGCAGGGTCTATATCTACAGTAGATCGTTGACTTGTCCTCTGCTATTCATTAAAAGCCAGCATCTCACATTTCCCTAGACCCTGAATCAAAGTATAGTCGATAGGAGGTAGTGGAGGGCCGCTCCAAGAGGAAAAAGGAATCAAAAGTCTCCAATCTAGCATCCAAACATGCTCTAATGGGTATTGGTCGAAGCAGGCCGAATACGGTTAATTGTATGTGTCGGTATTAGATTTATCGAATTAAAGTCAAGATATATGCCTTTCTTTTCCCTCTCATGCATCGGAGATGCTTAGGCCAATTGTTAAAAAGTCTGGGATAAAGTATCTAAGCATCTACATGATTTCGTCCTGGCTTTTTTTTAATTCTCTTCGCCGGCACTCAAAGGGGGTTCACTCTGGGTGGATTCTCTAAAGCGCCCAAGAACTTTGTCTTGTATGCCCCCAGAGCAAAATACTCGTCTCGTCTCCAAAAGTCCTCACGAGCTAGTACTCCCAGTGCCTCCACCACCACTCTGGCTCTGCCCAGGACCATGCTGCACCGCGAACTGGCGAAACGTATTCATATCAACCATAGCGAGGGCCGAGTCCTCAGTGGCATCGAGATCAACGCGCGGCACGCCGAGGTTGGTGACCTTCCCG
>JAPUUL010000301.1:0-21122 GCA_029590625.1 Lasiodiplodia mahajangana
AGCCTCCAGTTGTGAATTGCGCGCCCTGCCCGTTGCCGACGTCACGGGCACCGGGCGTTGTTGGGGCTCAGCGCAAAAGCGGTGAGGGCAACTAAGTGTAGGTAGTTGCGTTAGCTACCAAATATTCGTTACGGAGCGTAATGGACAGCGGGTTTGCGTGATTAAGGATCACAATGCTTACAGGTGAGAGTAGCGAGGATGCTGATGCGAACCATTTTGACGTTTATAAAGAAACGAGGGACTCGAATAAGTGAAGTGTTAGGTAGTTTAGAAGCGAAAGACGACACCGGGTCGCTATAGCAGAATTACAAGTATAAAGAGTGTGCGAAAATAGAGATCGGACTAGCCGAGCGAAGCGAATGAGCGGAATGAATGAGTAACCCGAGAGTTGGATGAGCCTGGTGGGAGGGAGATCAAATGAGAGTCGACGAACGGGGATCTCCCATAGGCCTTATATATATCCATCCACCTCCCTATATCACGCGCATAATAGCACTGCTCTAGCAAAACTTCGCAGTGTAGATTATCCATAAGAGCAAGTTTTTTTTTGGCGACAATCCGCTTACGCGGGTATGTACGTGGTTATGTAGAGGCGGCACGCTGAAACTTGACCCGACTGGGCGTCCAGCCAAAACGAAGCGCTGCCCGTCGCAGATCCGTCATGCCATCGTGGCATTGGGAAAAGAGCGGCGGACGTGGCACAATAGAGATTTGAGGTCGATGGGGACACGGGAACGCATTGAGCTCTGCACTACAGGAAACCGAACCTCTTTATCTCTCACGGCGGACGGCTTGGTTGATGATCGACTGGTTGATGTTTTGGTGTTGTCATTGTAGATAAGTATGTTGTGTCAAATGGCAGCTTGTGCCAAGCTCCATCGGCGCGGGCAAGGATCGGCACTGAGAAGACTGTATAGTAAGTTGCCGGGCGAGTTAAATGAAGAACTATAGCTCGCGAAATGTATGACTTTCTTCTAGTATTAGTTATCCTGTCGATGACGGCAGATCTGAAAACCGTTTGACAGAGGTTTCTGCATGCACATTGATGGAAGCGCCTGTGATTTCCCAATTCTTGGCCGGATTATGCAACGGGGAAGGGAAACTCGCAATGCGCTACGACGTAGAATAAAAGGCTTCAATATTTATAAGCAAGATATCATTAGGGAAGCTGTTGAGGGATGGTCGAAGGTATTTAAAAGCCGACGGCTCCCTACGTAGCTAAATACGTGCATTGAGCAGCGCCGTTGGCTCTTCTTAAAGTCTAACGGGACAGCTACTAGTGCACAAGTATACCAAAAGTTGACTTTCATCAACTGCTCAGCTTGTATTTCCACAGGCTTCGGTAGCTAACAAAATACTTGGGCTTTACAAAGCCCAATAGTTGGTGTCGTTGGAAGCTGTTTGTAGTTATTAAGCGCAGTCACGAGGGTGAGGTCGCCCCTGGATCTCCCGGACAACCTCCCTAGTTCGTGCATTATCCACAAAGCTTAACCCGATCAAGTCCACGACTTCATCTACAGTAAAGTAGAGGCTAAGTTCGCTTTCCATCCACAAGAACTTAACATCTTGAAGATTGCTCTGCAATACTTCGCTGAGATATTTGAGTCTTAGCCAACTGCTAGCGTACTCCGAGGTGGATGGTATAGCGTTTTTGTCAGCGCCAGGAGGGAGGAATAGATCATCCAGCTCCGTAATCCGTGCGATTAGATTGGCAATGTTGTAGGCATCATCCTGGCCTATACCTGCAAGATCCATTACGTCGGAAACCACTTTTGAGGCAACAGTATCGACCAAAGAGCCGACAGCCTGGCTCCAGGCAGACTTGGCCAGTATTTTAGACCAAGCCGCGGCGGTTGTTCGGACGTAACTGATAGCATTATCGACTTGGGACTGTAGGCCTGAAGAGCCCAACTCGTCTTGTTGGAGTAGACTCTGGGAGCCTCCTAGTAGATCGCGCAGGATTGTGCGGCAGGTGGCCATCTCAGAAGAATATGCGCGAGTTGCAAACAACTGCAGTGCCTTCACATCATTGTCTAACCGAAGCATTGACTTCGCTCGGAGTACTAGGTCTTCCCTAGCTTTCCACTCATTCGTAGCCTCGGAAAGCCGTTCTGAAAGGTAGGTTGCATCATTGTAGAGAAACCTCGGTCACGTCAGTTTGACTCAGATTAGAGAGCGTATTGTTGTCTTACATGTTGCCACCAGCATTCAAGGCATAATAATGCGGTGAGACGGCTCGGAACATAGCCAAAACAAGTGTTGGGAGAGAAAATAAACCGGCGGCGGCGGCGGCCATGGGATTTCCATCGTTCCTAGATAACGTTAATGAAGTGTAATGGGTAGCGCGTAGAGCAAATGATCAACGTACCCGACTAAAGATGCCCCGTCCTCTAATATAGCTAATATGAGCGCAATAACGGGCTCTGGCATTGACGATATATTGTATGTTTCCTTTAGCGTCAGCTCACGCGTCGACGGTATGGGTTGCGCCTCCTTATTCTCTGCCATGGCATCTTTAACATCCGTCGTATCTTCCTCATCTCCCCAACCCCAAGCTGCTGCAGCATCGTCTTCCTCAGTCAGATTATCACGCTTAGGGCTTGCATCGACGACCGTGGTATTCGCCCCATTATCATTATTATCGTTACCATCATCGCCCCAACCCCATGCATCAGCACCATCATCACCGGCATCCTCGTTGGCTGATTGGTTTGGTTGGGCCTCGGTGTTAGGAGCAACTTCGCCATCGTCCCATGCTGCGTCCCACCCGTCACTAGTAACAGGTACAGCACTTCCCGGAGCCAGCCGGAGCCCTTCTTCTTGAGATACGGTTTGTGTTTCAACTCTTTCAATTTCTTTTGCTTCACCTAGTCCTTGGGAGAGTTTTGATCGTATTGAATCCAAGGCCGTCTCCCTGCATTTAGCAAGCCACACCCGTGGCACATTTTCTACCCATTCTTGTAGCTCTTCAAACCCCGAAAAATTCAAGGCTTCGAGGCGAGCGCAGAATGCTTTGGTAGCATCGATGATATTATGAAACTCGTCCATATCTTTTAGGGACGTTGGGACACCTGGTTCTAGCCAGGAAGTGATGATGTTGGGTATGAGATCAGGCATCATTATACCCGACAAGGAATGGATTAGCTCTTCTGGTAATCGCTGTGAGAGATATTCTAAAACGATTTCTAAATCCCGGAACAGAGATGCCACAGTCCTGTCTGCTTTTCCTATCAATGATAACGTTGACTATTTATGTTAGTATGATTCTTCAATCATAATAAAGATATCTTACATTCTCTACCCGGATGGCGGGCATGTCACCATACTCGAGACTAGTTCTTGGACGAATTAGTATTTCGTCTAAGCCCTGCCAGAGAACTGCCATTCTTTTGTCGACCTCCTTATAGGCTTTAAGCCCAATGACAGCATCAGCGAGAGTCATTTCCTCATCTGAATAATGTCAGCAACGTCGGCCATGAGTAAAAGTTAAGCGTCATCTCACCTTCTCGTGAGCTAAACACGGATATTTGACGAGCAGATGCGTCTACTAGCACGAGAGAGCCCCATACATGATCAAATACGTCGTGTACAGCGGACTTGAGCTCAAAAGCTCGGATATCCAGGAGCTTCATGACTCGGCATGATTTACTCACGGGCACACTATCGAGAGCAGCCCAAGACTCTAGATAGTATATCAGCGAGTCCTGCACTCATCCTATAGTCTTAGGCCTTACCCTCAAGCAGATGAAGCGATTGGAGAATGCGTCTCTCGTCTCTCGCTAACTCGACCTGATCCAGGAGTTGGCTAACACGCTTAATACTCGTTAAAGCACCGTAGACTTGATTATTGTATGCGGATTCTCGTCGGAGAAAGTCGGCTTTATTTTCTGCCTCCCGTATTGTCTTGCCTGACACGTCCGGCGCCTCAGACCTCCGTACAATCTCGTTCGCCCAGTTACGTGTTCGATTGATGTCGTCTTCTAGAGATTTCGTATTCGCAATCCACTGGCTTACGTCGGAGGCCGTTTCCTCGTTTATCATATGAATATCAGCCTGTTAAAAGCACCGTTAACTTTAGCAAAAGCCCGAGCGAATAACACCAACAGACCTCAAGCTTTGATTTAGCCGCAGCTAGAGATTCTAGTGCAGGGGCGAGATGGCCGACTTCGATGAGCCTCGAGGAGATATCCTCTTCGGGAAAGACGCCATGTAAAGAGAATTCAACCAATGCGCGGCCAATCAAGCCACTTTCAACGCTCGCCATATTTGCGGTGCGGTGGACTATTAGGAACAAAGCCTAGCCCGCGCGGCGATCGTGGTGTTGATCGGCAATATGGCTGTAGTTGCAAGTCGCCCGGACACGGAGATGGCGGTCGAAGCAGCGGGTCCGGAACTATTCTTCGATTCGGTATTCCAATCGGCTCGAACTATTACATCAGCCCGCAGTCATGAAGATACAATCCATTGTGCGAATCAGCTTGGTTTGTATACTGTAATACGTATGCGGCGCGTGCAGTGTCGTACCAAGCGAGCATAGCATCCAAAGCAAAGTAACAAGTAATCCACAAGATGTCATCGCCAGGGCACGACGAAGCTTAGGCCAAATCGGGATTGGGACCTGGAGGTGTACAGGTACCTAAGGTACGTACTACCTTCCGCAGTACAAGGCGTCTACCTAGGTAGGTAATCACTTATCGATTATGCTAGGGTGTCAAGATCAAATGCCCCGCCAACGAAGACTAAAAATCCAGGGATATAGCGGGGTAAGTACAGGATACTTGAGCAAATACCGATAGCATCTGCAGGTATTGAAGTACCAAGTAGGCACATTTTTCGGTAGCTAGGTACATTAATCCAGATCAATTTGGGTCTCGACCGCGGGGTTGGATCCCGAACGTCAGGGTCCTACATCAACATTTCATACCTACTTGTAAATCTCCGACAGCCTCTTGAACAGCCCAGCTGCCCAGTTGCCCACCCAGTGTTTGGGTATCATCATCTTTTTTTATTCCTCGGTAGGACGGATAAAGTCTGTCCTGGGAAGCCTCACTTCGCTTATGAGCCCACTCACTGCCCCCTCTCTCCCTTATCTATCTAGTCTTTGTTGTTAAACTACTAACCCCTGTATTACGCACTCATAAACTATCCCGACATACAGGTATCACGCACCGAAACTGTCCGGGGTTCATATACAAACTAGGTAACCTGCCTTCTTATTGAAACGCACACGAAAACTTTTACCTCAGTACATTCTTGACGACTCTACGCCGCCGCCATTCCTAGAGGGTGACGGTCAAACTGTCGACTTTCAGGAGGATTGCGGCCCTCGCGTTCCGATCCCCATCTTGGCCTCATTGGCCATCTTTGGTCGTGCCACCGTCTTGCTTTAGGTATGTCAGCACTTGTGTCTGCGGACCCGAATTTCTCGTCTTGTCCTCAGATCTATCCTGTATACAACCTAACCCCCATGTCGACACGCCCTTCAGGAAAGTCGATAGGGTAATATCTTGAGTCACCTCAGCGTAGCGTTTAAGCCAAGCTATCCTTGATCTCTGCCGGGATGGTTAGAATCAAGCTATGCAGTGTATCGTCAGCCTGCTCCTGTCACTATGTCTAATTTAATGTCGGCGCGGACGGCTGCTTTGGCCGCCCTCGTCGCCACCATCGCCATTCTTTATTCGCGTCTCACAAACGACTCAGGGTATGCTTCTCCTTGTCTCTGGGGCTGTGGCATGCACCGTCCTGGGGGATCTGGGTCATGATTCATGGCAGCTTGTGTTGTGTACACCCCAAACTGTCGAGCAGGTGCCGGTCGTCTGACGTACCCCGACCTATGAACCGCCTAGTACCCTGGACCCTGCAATGTGTACTATATCTGCGTACAGGAAGTGTCCTTTATATTGCCTGCGCTTGTCTTAATGCTCTGGGCAGCTTCTGCTGATGTTCCGCCTTTTCAAATTGCCTCAATCACTTAACTAACCAATATTTAGATTTAATTCATTGCTACAATTTTCATCCCGGACAATGGGTTCTCAGGGTTCTAGCGTGCGCTTCCGTAAGCTTCAGAGTTTTGAGACTGATTATGCACCTACGACAATCACTCAATATGAATCGGAGCGCAGCGGTATGCAAGTTATCGTGGCCGATCGAAAGGGTCCTAAGATAAGCGGATACTTTACCTTAGCCACCGAGATCTTTGACGATTCAGGCGCGCCACATACTCTTGAACATCTGGTTTTCATGGGTTCAAAAAGCTATCGATATAAGGGATTATTGGATAAACTAGCTTCGCGCGCTTACGGAAGTACTAATGCCTGGACCGCTACTGATCATACTGCCTATACGCTAGAAACCGCCGGGTGGGAAGGATTTGCGCAGACACTTCCTGTGTATCTCGAGCATCTAGTCGTGCCCACCATCACTGACGCCGCATGCTTGACTGAGGTGCATCATGTGGATGGCGAGGGTAACGACGCCGGTGTCGTGTATTCTGAAATGCAGGCAGTGCAGTACACTGGCACAGAGCTCATGGATATCAAGGCTCGACGGCTGCTTTACCCCGAAAACGTCGGATTTCGATACGAGACTGGAGGCATGATGGAGGCACTTCGTGTTTTAACCCCTGAAAAGATTCGGGAATTCCACAGAACTATGTATCAGCCGCGGAACATGTGTGTCATTATTGTTGGCGAGGTTGACCACCAAAACCTTCTCGAAATACTTGACGCATTCGAAGAAAGTGTCGCAAATGACATCCCGCCGGTTGATGCGCCTTTCCGTCGGCCGTGGTTGGAATCCGCACAGCCGCCCCCGTTAAAGGAAACAATTATCGAGACAGTCGAATTTCCCGAGGAAGACGAATCTGTTGGTGATATCGTGGTGGCCTTCTTTGGGCCCAATTGTACCGATATAACACAGACAACGGCTCTGAATGTTCTTCTTACCTACTTATGTGGCTCCTCGGTTGCTGTCCTAGAAAACGTGATGGTAGAGAAAGAGGAACTGGCAAGTTCGATATCATATTGGTGGGATGCACGTCCGAACTCGGTCGTCTGGTTTCAACCAACTGGAGTTGCCACTGATAAACTCCAGTTCGTCGAGCAACGACTAATTTCCTTGCTCAAGGAAGTTGCCTCGAAGCCTTTGGATATGACATACATTAATGAGTGCATTCAACGAGAGCAACGCCAAGTCAAGGCACAGGCGGAGGAGTCTGAATCATTTTATTCTAACAACATCATCACTGACTATCTCTTCGGCGCTAGAGACGGTTCAACGTTGAAGGACTTAGCAAGTTTAGACGAATATGATCACTTAAAGAAATGGACGGACTTAGAGTGGCGAGCTTTCTTACGCAAATGGATATCCGACGCCCATCATATCTCTATCTTAGGGAAACCTTCATTAGCATTGGCCAACGAGCAGAAGGCCCATGAAGTTGCTCGGGTTGAGAAGCGGAAGGCGGAGCTTGGACCGGCGGGATTAGAAAAGCTGAAGCAGCGGCTCGAAGATGCGAAGAAGCAAAACGATATCGAAATCCCAGCCTCATTGCTAGAAAAATGGCAAGTTCCTTCGACTGAATCGATCCACTTCATTGAGTCGCAAACGGCACGCTCTGGGCTAGCTAGAGGGCTTGGTGTGCACGAGAATCCTGCTCAGAAGCTAATCGATCATGCATCGACCGGGGCACCACTCTTCATTCAGTTCGAGGACGTCCCAACAAACTTCGTACATATCGCCGTACATGTTGGCACAAACAAGGTCCCTGTGAAGTATAAACCTCTCCTGGGCCTTTTCAGCGATAATTTCTTCAACACGCCTATTATACAAGATGGCCAGCGCATTGAATTCGAGCAAGTTGTGATGGAGCTCGAAAAAGAGACTATTAGCTACAGCTTAGACTTCGGCACGAAAGTCGGCGACTCTGAAAGCTTCTTAATCCGCATGCAAGTTGAGCCGGATAAGTATGCCACCGCCATCGAGTGGATCCGCACTATGATGTTCGATAGCGTCTTTGATGTTGGCCGCCTAAAGGCCAGTGTTTCGAAGCAACTTGCTGACATCCCCGAGGCTAAACGTGATGGAAGAGTGATGGCTAACGAGGTTGAGATTGCTCTTCATAATGATGCATCATCACTACTTGCAGCGAAGAGGACTCTCGTTAAAGCTACTTACCTGAAACGACTAAAGAAAATTCTCCAGAATGACTCAGATACCGCTATTTCGTGGTTCGAAGAAGTTCGAAAAGCTTTATTTACTTCGGATAATATTCGCGTCCTTGTCACGGCCGACATCTCCAAATCTAAGGTAGCCGAGCCTGTGAAGACCTGGGATATACTTTGCAAATCGTTCGATGCGGTTCCTAAGGAGATAAATCCTATCGTTAAACCCTACACTCTTCTTAATGACGAGGGTCGCAATCCCGGCTCTATTGGTGCGACCATCGTTCCAATGGCAACAATCGACAGTTCCTATTCTGTAAGCTCGGGTAAAGGCCTATCATCTTTCACCGACCCGGCTGTACCAGCTTTACTTGTAGCGGTGCAGTACTTAGAGACTGTTGAGGGCACACTTTGGAATGCAGTCCGTGGAAATGGGCTTGCCTATGGAGTCTACTTTGCCAAGGAACTGGATGGTGGCTACCTTCATTTCAAGGTATACCGTTCTCCATCCGCTTCTAAAGCTATCGTTGCGGCGCGTGATGCTATTGCGGCATTGGTCAACGGCACCGCGGCATTTGAGAAGCCGATGATTGAGGGTGCAATTAGTCAGCTTGTCATGGGGTTGGCCGATGAGCAAGCTACGATGTCTACCGCAGCTATGCAGAATTACATCACCGGCGTTGTCCGAAACCTTGAGCCCGACTATAATACTCAAATGCTTGCCAAGGTTCGTGCTGTAACGGTTGATGATATCAAGGAAGCGATGAGGACCTGGCTTCTTCCAATATTTGAGCCCGGCAAGAGCAACATAGTGGTGTGTTGTGCGCACGTCATGGTTGAGGTAAGACTTTCTATGTTCATTCGACCCGGTGGTAGACGAGGACAGATGCAGTGTACTAACATACACTAGAAACTGGAGAAGGAGCTCCAGGAGATGGGGTATTCGACTCAAATCAAACAACTATCCGATTATCATGACGACTATGGCTTGGAATCCCTTGATGGGGAAGACGATGAGAATGATGACGATGAAGACATGGAATCGGACATGTCTGATGATGGTGATGATGGTGATGATGGGGATTCTGGCGATTCCGATGAGTCTGATGATTAGATCTGGGCGTCTTAGATATTGGGGTCAAGGAGTGACTTATAGGACTACCCGAAGATTAACGACTTCCGACGCCACAGGCCATATTTAGCCATCTTAGATATTCAGGCGGCGACTATATACAAGACAAGACTCGATTAGATATAAAGGGTATCGATGGCTCATGAAACCTTTACAGGTCAGGTAAATCAATTTTTTTTAATTGATACGTTTAATACCTGTATGATTCTCTGTTTCTGGGATCCAACAGCTAATTAGCCACTCTGGGCCGTTGACAAATAGGAAACTACAGCCTCAGATTTGTGAAGAACTAGGAAGTATAGATTCTTCTATATGCTCCGGCTTGAGTTTTTGACCAAATGGCTATTCTTGATTGCGAAGCGCCAGGTTATAGTGATCCCCCGAGAAATTGGCGAGTGGTTACCTCGTAAATACCGCCCTCGTTATGATAGCCCTTCAACGTACGCCTTTAGATCAGCAGACTGAGCGTCGAATTGCGACTGTAGGTTGCTTTTGAGCAAAGCAATTAGCACCGTTTCCAGTCCTACGTAATATGTCTCCCAGCTCACAACTCGCGATGAGCTATTGCCCAAGTCAGTGATTACAACAGGGTGTTCAGCCCTCGCGCCAACTCCAGCAAGTCCGTCGTCGTAACGCCAGGCTACCAGAAGGTAGGACTTTCCATCATCACCAACGCCTTCATAATCCACGACGGTGAGAATTTCGTTGCTGGTCGTGTTGAATCCCGCGACTAGGCCTGACGTGGTGAAGACCATGGGCATACCCGCGTAGTCCTGCCCCGGCGTTTTTGTCACGTTCGACGGCAGCGAGACGGAGATGACGAATGAATTCCACTGGCTGTAGGAGCTAAAGCCGAGAACTGCGTCCCGGACAAGAGAGGGTGGCGCGTTGATTTCTATAGAGGAGCAGACTGTGAAGATCGTGCCTTGCTCTCCGTATGTAGGTGTCAGGAGCGTTGATAGGCCGGAAGGACATGAGAGGCTGGAGTAGTCGTACGGATAGACCGTGGCGAATGAAACTGCGAAAAGGTGAGATAGCACGAGTGCTGCCTTCAGACAGCTAGGGTAGATCATCCTCAGGGCCTCGTCTTGTCGTCTTCTTCGTGGGAGTGTCTCGTATCTAAGTGCTAGAATGAGGTTGTGGACAACAGATTTTTGCTTACCTACTTATACGACACACAAGGTCATGTGTGAAAGCGCCCGGCGCGACATCAAGGAATAAGAGGTCCCGAGGTAGGTCGTGGAGAGTGGATTAAGCTGAACTCGGCACCCACATGGCACATGGCACCATGCCATGATGATCTCTTCCAGGAGCGCTGTCACAGATACTATTGAGTATTAGCGCCACTGCAGCGTTGTGTCTTCTACATATTTGTATCTTGCGCTGAATTCCGTTTAGCGCCCTCTAGCTATTTTGAGGCAACCATACATAGATAGAAAGTTAGCTGCTGAAAAAGGAGCGAGCCGCTACCCGGAAGCGCGATGCCTATCTAGGTCGCTAGAGGCTTGAATTGCCATTTTTAGTAATATCTCAGCTCTAGAAACCTGTTTTAGGAGGCTATCTTGGGAGCTTTGCAGTGTAGTGCAATATAGCGTAGCGTATTACTAGCTTGTTTTGCGTGTTTTTTCTWTTTTTTTTTTAGCTTTAATAAGTAGCTAAAATAAAAATATTATAATTATAATAATATTATTTATAAATAATATTTTAAAGCTAATATATATATATAGTTTGTTTTATTAAAAAGCACTTAAAAATAATATATAAAATATATAAAATATTACTTAAATATAATATTAATATATTAAATGCTTTAAGTTATTATATAATAGTTAATAATATAATTATATTAATATAGCTATATTTATTAAGCTATATATTTTAAAATTTATATAATTTATATTTTATTTATAATTACTGCTTAACTTATATATTTAATATTTAAAAAGTAAAGTTATTATTATAATAAGTTAATATTATAATAAGTTTAGTATGCAAAAGTAAGTTTAATATATAAAAGTAAGTTTAATATATAAAAATAAGTTTAATATACAAAAATAAAAGCTTAATAAAACTTAACTAAAATATAGCTTTATAAGTTRTTTTTAAAAAAATWCTATATAAATTTTTTTTTAAAAACTAATAAAATAAACAAAAAACTTTTACTTTAATGTTTTAAACTTAAATTAAAGTTAATAGTATATAAAAAAAGCTTTTTAAAACTATATAATATAAATAGCTTTATTTAGTAAATTTATAAAGTATATAAGCTATTATATATAAGNTTTTTAGTAGTATTAATAAATTAGCTTATATATTAAGTTTACTAAGCTTTTAAATAATACTAAGGTTTTAATTAAAAATAAAAAGCAAACATAACTAAAATAATATAATAAATTATTAAGTATAATAGTTTTAGCAATAGGTAAAAACTATTAAAACAGCAAAATAATTTATTAAAAAATAAAAAAAACTGCTAAAAAAACAAGATTAGCTACTGGAAAAACAAGAAAAACTATTAAAAAAACTGGCTTAATTACTAAAAAAATAAGAAAAGCTATTNAAAAAATAAAATTAAGTATTAAAGAAATAAAATTATTATTAAAAAGATTAAGTTAAAAGGCAACTAAAACTAACAAGGGTTTTAAGCTTAAACAAAGTTTTTATAAATTTAGGTGTAGTAGTAGCGTAGCTTTAACTTTATAGAACTGTTGAGTTTTTTTTGACTGCTTTGTTTTAAGCTGTTATGTTTAAAGCAATATATACTTTTAGGAAGTTTTTTGCATAAGTGCTTGTAGTTATAATTTTAAAGCTTTTATAAGGGGTTATGTATAAAAGCTTGTTTACTAACTTGTTTTTCCTGGGATTTACTAGCGCTGCTTTAGTTAAACTCCTATTAACAAAAGTTAAGTACCTTAAATAAGGACGCTTAAAACTAGCTATATTAATAATAGTAATATTACTATTAAATTAAATATGCAGTATATATTGCTGCTAATTTTAATTTGCTTGCTATATAAAAATTGCTTTAAATTTAGCTTGCTATAAATAAATTTAGCCTGCTAGTTTAGTTGCAACTTAGTATTATAGTTTAAATATATAGCTTATAAACTGTTTAACTTTTATAATAAAGCTAATATTTACTAAGTTAATACTATTTTTAAAAGTAGTAATTTTTGCTTCTTTTTTAAGTTTAAGCTTATTTTTAATATTAATAAAAATATGTATATATATATTAACGTATAATATATAAATAATAAAGTTGCTTATTATAAATAGCTTGTAGTAGTTAATATATATATTGCTTGTTTTATATAAACTATTTAGGTTTAATATATAAAATAGTATGTTCTTTYTTAAAGCTAAGTTATAATTATAGCTATAATTAATAATTATATTAATAACTTTATAAAAAAATTAATATTAAAAGTTTTRTTTTTAAAAGCTTNAATATTATAAGTTATTTTTATTAWTTTTNRTTTTTGTTTTCRTTTTTGTTTTTRTTYTTGTTTTCAATYTTATTTTTAGCAAGCTTAACATATAAAAAAATAAAGCAGTTTTTNATGCGCTAAAAGCNAAAAGCAAATTAATACTTATTATTTTATTGCTTTTATTATTATTTTTATTATAATAGTAATTAAAAATATTAATAAAGTTAAGTTTTTTTTTAAGCTAGTATAAATATATTGCAAATACTNAAAAATATATTATAAAATAAATATAAAAAGCTATTAAACTTTTAGCAAAAGTATAACAAAACTAAATAGCTAATATAAGCGTACTTTATAAAAAAAAAATAGTTTAAAAAAAGTTTTATTAAAAAATCCTAAAAATATTACTTTTTTATATAATATTGGTTTTAAGCATACTAAAAGTATATANTTTTGCGTTATTTTATAACGTTTAAAGTTTTTTTATATTACGTTTGTTTTTAAATATACTTAAAATAAAGTTTTCTATATTGTTTTATAGCATATAAAACATTACAAATGTTTTTATTTTTATTATAAATAAGCTTATTACTTTTAGCATAATTACTGCTTTATATTAAGCTATTCAAGCAAAAACAACACTATTTATATATTCTTAACGTTTTTTATTTATTAAACCAACTTTTAATAAAATTAGTATTAAATGCAAAATTTTTTGCATAAAAGCAAAAATAATACGCAAAAAAAAAAACTTAATAAAGTTAAATATTAAACTAAATATTAGCTTACAATTATAAACTAAGCGTTTATTATATAAGTTTTGCATTGTTTATAAAATATAAGCAAAATAATTTAATAAACATATAGTATTTATTAGCTAAAAGCATAAAAAACTTACTAYTTTTATTTGTTAACTTTTAAGCTTTTTTAAAAACATTTTATACTATTGTTCCTTAAAACAAGGAAGCTTTATAGTAATTTTTTTAGCATAGTTGTTTTTTTTTTTTATAATATAACGTAGTATGTAGTTTTATGCTAGGAAAAAGGGTTATAGCTAAGATTTTTTGCTTTTGCTTGCAAAAGGAAAAGGGGGAGGAAAAAAGCTTTTATATAACAAGGTTTAAACTATTACTTAGTATAAATATATAATATAATATTAGCAGTAAATAACTTTGGGCATAAGCTACTTATATAGTTTATTGCTATATTAATATATAATACTATAATAGTAAATAATTTTGGGTACAAGCTATATTAATAGGGTATTTAGCATACTGGTTTACTTTTATAATCTAATAGTATTAACTAGCTTTACTGCTTGGGCAACAAAAACCTATATGAAACTAGCTATTAACTGGCTTGTGCGCTTTTTTAATTAAAGCTTTATAAACCTATAAAACTTAACTAGGCTATTTTTACTTTTTTACATACCGGTACATACTATTACTAACTTTATATGTTTTTATATGAAATATTTTTACTAACTACTTAAATCTTAAATTATAGCATACGTAAATATGCTTAAAATATTTAGCTTTACGTTTGATTTTAAGTTTAAAAAAGCTGTAATATTTAGCATTTGTTAAATAATCTGTGTTATTTTAAACATAGAAAAGTTTGTTTTAAACATAAATAAAAATATTACTTTGCTAAATAAAGCTAAACTAGTGTTTGAAACTATAAACTACTATATATTTTTTCTGCTTCTAGAACTAATATTTAAAAGGCTTTTTAAGATTATACTTTTTAAAAACAAGTATGTTATAGTGCTAAAAAACGCTAAGGTTAACTACTATATGCTTATTAATTGAGCTAAGCCGGTAGCTAATGTTTGCTGTACACTTATTATAGCAAAAAATAACGTATAAACAAAGAACAAAGAAAAAATTAAGTGCTTAAGCTTTATATTTTATTTACTTTTTAAGCTATAAAACTTGCTTATTAAAAGCAAGTGTAGTTTAAGTAATTTTTAGCGCTTGTTATAGTATATAAAGTTGTTTTTTAAATTAACTTTAAGCAGCTATAGTTATATTATAGCCACTTACGCTAAGTAGCTCTTTAAAACAAATTAAATTTTATATAGCAAGCTAGTTATGCTTTTAGTTTTGCTTAAGCTTGCTAGCATTTGTGCAANTTTAAAAAAGGGCGTTAATTATGTTTATACTTATAAATGCAGCTTTTGTTCGCTTTGCTATACTTAGCTTTTATTAACTATATTAGGTTTTTTGCTATTTTTTATATATACTTAAGTTTGTGTACTTAAAGCTTATGCTAAGTTGCTTAGCTAAATTACTATTTTTATTTAAACAATATTAAATTAAGCTTTAATTAAGCTAAAGTAAGATAATAAGTTTTAGAAGTTAGTTGCTTTAGCTATATATATAAATTTTGCTAAAGTTTTGTGCTTTGTATTAAGTATATTAGTTTAGTTTAAAACAATAATTAATAAAAACAATATAAACAATAAAAAAAATAAGGTTAAATTAAGCAATAGTTTGTTTATAAGAACAAACAGTAAGGAAAAGAAATAAAAATAATACTTTTTGCTTTTTTTTTATATATTTAATTATAAGGATTATGTTAAATACTGTTTAATAGCTTACTACTTAATAGCTTATTGCTTAGCAGAATTATTGTAGGACTTTATATTGTGTATATAGCTAAAGGTTGCTTTTTTAAAAGTTAAGGCNTTTTTATGTAATAATNAAAAGTTTTACNTTTACTTTTATAACTAGTTTTAATAAACTGTTTTTTTTTTTTTNTTTTWAAATACTACTAAGATTAACTGCTNGNNTTAATTAAACTTTAGTTTTAAATATTGCTATAAAACGTTATTTATTTTCCTATTAAGCTTTTAAAAAGTGTTATAAATATAAAAAGCTTTATGCTTTATATTGTTATAAGTATTTATATTTAAAATATAATGCTATTTTGTGTTTTATAAACAAAACGTTTTTATTAATTAATAGCAATAGTTAAGTTTATAATGTAATAATATAATATAAAAATAAAAGTTAAAATATAACTATAAGTTTAATTTAGTTTTGCTGATTAATGTTTTATAATAAAGCATAAAAAATAANCTAAAGTTTAAAAAATTATATTGTTTATAGCTATATGTATTTGCTAGTGCCTTTTTTAAATTTAAATTAAGCTTTTAATATTATTTTTAGCAGTTATTAACATATAGCTTTTTATTAGCTTTTATATAGCAAGGCTTTAAAATATTTATATAATATAATGGTTTANTTTTTTATATTATATTATAAAAAAATTTAAGTTATTTTTAGCTTATTAAAATAAGCTTTTAGTTTAATAACAAAAGCTAACATAATAAAAAGGCTTTATAAATATAGCTATGCTAAGGCTTTTTTTTTTATAGTAAAAAACGCTTTATTAATTAAGCAATTATTATACTTTTTATTAAAAGGCTTTATTAAAAATTAACTGTTGCTTAGCATAAAAAGCATATATTATATATACTATAAAAAAAGTTTTTAGTTAAAGCTAGGACTAAATACTTTAAATAAATAGCGAGTAATAAGGAAGCTATACTAAAAAGCATATTAAAATAGCTAATAATTATGCTAAAAGATATACTATTAGTTAGTTTGCTTAAAAAGTACTAAAAAGTAGTACTTTTTATTATATAAAGTAATAATTATATGTTTTATATTAAAAATAATAATGTTATTTAAAGCTAAGTATTTTATGTAGTATATTTTATTATTAAGCTTAAAAGAAAATTGTGTATTAAAACTAAATTAAAAATCTAGGTTTTGTTAAAAAAATAATAGCAAGTTTAAATAAAGTTATTTTATAAACGTAGTAAGCTTTATATTAAAAGCTTTTATACTAGCTTTAAAATAATTAATATTATTAAAAGTATAGCGTATATTAATAAAAAGTATAAATATAATATTTAAAATAATTGCTAAATTATTTATTTAGCTAGCGCTTTTTAAATTTTAAAGTTTAAGGCGGTAGCTTTGCTAAAAACTGAAAATATTAAAAGTTTTATATTATAGCGCTTAGCTTATGCTTAGTTTTTAAAACCTTTAATAGTTGTTAAAATAAGATTAGCTTATTAATAATTATTAAATTAAAATGTTTTAATTTTGCTTTTAGTTTTTAAAGATTAGTAATTATAAAAGTAGATTTAAAGTAGTATTACTTTGTTTTTAGTTCTTAAAGTATTAAGTATAAACTAAGGGCTAATAGCTTAGCAGTTAAAGGGCTAAAGCGTTAGGCCTTATATATAGGTTTAAAAATGTTAACTATTAGTTGATTATTAGTGGCTTTATGGAACTAAAGTGTTAAAGTTTTATATTTAGGTTTTAAAATGTTAACTATAAGTTAATTATAAGTAGCTTTATAGAACTATAGTATTAAAGCCTTATTTTTAGTTTTAAAAATATTAGCTATAAGTTAATAGCAAGCAGCTTTATAAAACTAAAGTATTAAAGCTTTATATTTGGTTTTTTAATTATAAATATAAAGTATAAAAACTTTTTTTTTTTATTAATTTTGCTTTTTTTTTAATTAATATGCTTTTTTATTTGCTTAATAGTTTAATTATTAAAAAGCGTTTTTTTTATTTTNAAATATTGTTTTAAAGTTTAATATTAGTTATTTTATTATATAGTTTTAAGTAAAGCAAATAAGCAATTTTTATTTATATTAGTTATATATCGATTAGTTAAATAAAAACTATATATTTTAGTTAGCTTTTGTATAATATATATAATTATTAATAAAAAGCTAGCTAAGCTTTTGGTTTAAATTATTATTATTATTATTTACTTTTTTACTAATAGTATTAAAAACTAGCGTAGTATTAAAAGCTAACGTAGTATAACTGGTTAAAAAGCGTAAGGTAAATAAAGCAAAGCTTTTAGTAAGTAAAGCAGTTTAAAATAATTAGCTATAATGTTTTTCTAATTATTATATTAATGTTTATTTTTAAAATTAGCAATATACTGTTTAAGTTTTTAGTATTAACTTAATAGTTAATAATAGCTTTTATAAGCTATACTTTTATAAAGCTAATATTAGCTGCTTATTTTGCGTTTTAAAATAAGCTTATAAAGTATAACTTATATTAGTATTTTTAGTATAGCTTATACTAATATTAACTAATTAATCGAAATTTTATACTAATATTAACTAACTAAAAAAAATTTTTCCTCGTACTAATACTAACTAACTAGGATTAGTATATTAGTATACTAACTAATACTAAAATACTAAAACTAATTTACCAACCCTGGCTGTGGGATAGAACCCCCGGACCAGCGGTAGCCAGTGACGGCAGCTGTGGATCCGATTACCGTAGATATAGTTACTTAGGTATCTGATATATGAAATTTTCTTGCTGGTGAGAATAGGTATTGCTTATTCTCGTCTGTGGGATTTCTGGCTCTACGCTTGCAGAGGCGCCTTTTTACACCCTTGGCCTATATAGAGGTTTGATCATGACCTGTGAAATCTGTTGGTATATGCATATTACCTAGGTATATTGCACAAGCTCCGCTTTCCTTTTGGCGCACTGCAAACTTCACAGAATCCCCACTACAGCAACACTTACTTCTTTACCAAGTGTGTATTGCCAAAGTGTTTGCAAGCTTGCTATGAGTATCGAAGAGGTGGCATTTTAAGGCGTATCGTCTTAAGGATCGAATACTGCCATTGCCATTGTCATTTTAGGACTAATATGAGGCTCAGGTTGTTTTTCCAAGACTAGATGGCTTATTCAAAGGCCTTTGATATTGTTGTATAATGATATCCAACAAAATTTCTAGGATATATTTCGTAGCCCGCTTATTCAAGCTTAAAGTCCCCCTCTGCTAAAACGAAAGCATTGTTTTTTTGTTTTGTGGCCGGCAATTATATAAAATGTGTTCTACTCTTCTTGGACTTTAATACGGTGCGGCAGTGCCTGACGCAGTCGGCGTTAAATAAAGTACGTAGATTCCTTTGAACTGCATATCTGCATCAACCCTCGCGCTAGGCAGCGATTCGATGTATGCACATAGGTCAGTTTTACAGGCATAGCAACGTGTATTCAGGTTCCCACGGTTCGATCGCGTCTTCGCTTCTATCCAATTTCATCGAATAGGCGCGGGTTAACTTACAATTTAAGCTCACTTTGTCTTTCTTCTCCTCACTTTGAATCAGTGCATATGACGTCGTTTCTCCGGCGATTATGCTGGCCTGGCCGAACATGGAAGCCTCTTACCTTCTCCAACCCCAACTTCAAGCGAATCCCATCGGATAAGAAGATAGAGGAGGAGCTCTTCCCCGACTACATTGCATCGCGTTACTACCCGGTACGAATTGGTGAAGTCCTTAGGGACCGTTATCAGATTGTTGGCAAGCTAGGCTTTGGAGCTAGCTCAACGGTTTGGTTGGCGCGCGATCTAGAGTAAGATACTCTCATGTCCACCCATCCGCTCTGCTAAATGCAATATTTCACTAACAAATGTGCAGTGGTCGTCAATACGTAGCACTAAAGCTTTTCGTAAGTTCGAGGTCTATAAGCGAGCAGTTGGATCACGAGCTCTCAATATACAAGCGCATCGCCAGATCTTCAGCAAAGCATCCTGGTCGAAATGCCGTCAGGGAACTCTTGGATTCTTTCGATGTTATTGGACCAGACGGATGCCACCAATGCCTGGTGCATCCTCCACTGTGGGAAAGCGTTTCAACTTTCCTCCACCGCAACCCAGTAAGAAGACTACCCGCGCCAGTCCTCGCCTTCGTCCTCCGCCGGCTTTTTCTTGCTCTAGATTTTCTGCATACAGAATGCCAGATTATCCATACAGGTGCGTATTGAATAAGGCTAACCTTGGTTGTGTCTATCCGCTTGCAAAAAATAATACTGAGCTGCTGCGGATTAGATATTAAAGCCGATAATATAATGTTTGGTATCAACGACAATTCAGTTTTTAGCGCATTCGAGGAGCAAGAGCTGCTCGACCCGTCTCCACGAAAGTTAGTAGGCGAAAGAGTTATCTATCTATCACGCGAGCTCCAAATGCCAAAGAATTGGGGCGCGCCCGTCCTCTGTGATTTCGGCTCGGCTGTTATAGGGGATAAAGAGCATCTGGAGGACGTGCAGCCCGATATATACAGGGCCCCGGAGGTCATCCTAGAAGCACCGTGGTCGTATCAGGTTGATATATGGAACGCCGGTTGCATGGTAAAGCACTCAAAACGAACATGACGCTTCGCAGATCCAAGAGCTGACCCTTGTTTACACTATCGTCCTAGATCTGGGATCTCTTTGAAGGTGGTCACCTGTTTACGGGACACGATCCGGAGCATCAGACGTACCGCAGTCGAGCGCACCTTGCAGAGATCATTGCATTACTTGGGCAGCCCCCGCAGGCCCTCCTCCATTCGGGCAAGTCGAGCCATAAGTTCTTCACCGATGAAGGTAAGCTCGATGCGTCTAGTTTCGGACCATGAACCCCTCTCTTTCTTGCTGAAAAGGCCCTAATTGTTCTACAGGAAATTTCCGACCAGATATTCCACTCCCGAATAGCATATCGCTCGAGCAGAAAGAGACTAGCTTAGAGGGGAAGAGTCGAGAGAGGTTCCTCGCCATGATGCGGAAGATGCTTCTGTGGGAGCCTTTGAAGCGTTCCACGGCGAAGGCGCTCGCCGATGACGAATGGCTCATGGAGTATATGTAGAAAGATGCGTGAGACACCGATGACAGCCGTCAGGCCAACTCAGCGTGTCCATCGGTTCCTGCGGTTTTAATTCGTCTCAATGATTTTCACTCCGGGCTCCGTCCTCTGGGTATCGAAAAGTTTATTTCTAGCAATATTGGCGTACCTCTCGTTCCCAGCGGAACAACACTCCTGTCTATGCTTTATGATTGCGATAGCGTCGAGGCAATTTCAAGTCTCTATTCCCAAGGTGGCATGATAAACGGTCCCTCGAGAATCAGGACTACGGGTCGAGGGGGTCAGCGTTTGAAACTATCGGACTTACTCCACTCCCGAGGAATTAATTTTTCCTCCAGGGACCACATACTTCACTACATCACAGCGTCATTTAATCTCGACTTCCCTAAGCTAAGACGGCTCTATTTAATACCTCTGAAGGCTTCATGGTTCGAACCTATGGCTTCGCGGTCGCATCTCGGGCTCGACAGATCGTCGACAAAAGTACAAATCTGACGTTCTCACCCATCGTTCCCCGCATAACTAGCCACCCTTATATGACGGCCGCAGTCGGTGCTAGAGCCCAGACTACTGGTCTCCCGGGCATCGTCGCAAGCCCCGCACTAGCAGCTGCTGGTACGTGAACTGCCTCCTTTCTGCTTGTGACACATTCGGAAGTCTAATTCACGGCTTAAGGGTCGGCAGCTCCAGCAATATAGAGGTTGAG
>JAPUUL010000302.1:0-21116 GCA_029590625.1 Lasiodiplodia mahajangana
GCATCGGTCGATCCCCCAAAGCCATGTACCGCAGACACTGTTTTCGACATTGCATCCTCGTCAAAGTCGATGACGGCCGCATCGGTTGCGCTCCTAGTCCGCGATAACGACAAATATCCCGATGTGCAGTACGATTCAATCGTGTCGAGTCTTCTACCTGGAGATTTCGTTATGCCTGGCCAGGGATATACGGAGGGCGTTTCTATCGACGATATCCTTGGCCATAGGACGGGCATGCCACGGTGAGCAGATACAGACACGCTTGGGCTACTGAGCAGTATTACTGACAAATATAGTCATGATGAGTCCTATTTAGGCCCACGGGCAGAAAAAACGGATGATGGGCTATCTATCACAAGAAACTTGCGGAATCTATCGGTTTCTGCACCGATCCGGTCAACGCAAATGTATAACAACATGATGTATACAGTTGCCGCGTATCTCGTCGAGAAAAAAAGTGGTCTCGCCTTCGCCGATTTCCTACAGGAGCACTTCTTCGGGCCTTTGGGGATGTCTTCAAGCCACCTCCACCCGGAGCGTGCTCAGGCCAATGGCCTTAGCGATCGAATCGCTAAGGGGCACACATGGAATAAGGACCGAGAACTCTACACTAGCTTCGAGCCTTTGAACTCTCCCGAAGCCGAGGGAGCCGGCTCTATCGTCACGAGCGTAAACGACTACATCAAATGGGTCAAGGCAATTATGAATCGGGAACACCCCATCGACGACGAGGTCTATAAGGGGCTTACCAAAATGCGAAGTTTCTCATCTACTGACCCTGAGGACCGAGAGCCGATGACAACACCGACAGTATACGCTGCTGGCCTAGAGATATACTACTATCGCGGCTATTTGGTCATTGGGCATGACGGCGGCGTACCCGGTTTCGGCAGCCGACACTTCTTCGTCCCCGAATTCAAGCTCGGCGCCACTATCTTCGGGAACTCGGGCGACGCAACGAACGTAGCCACGATTATAGCCCGAGAGTTAGTGGACGAGGTCCTAGGAGTCCCAGAATCAGAGCGACCGGACTGGGAGAAGTTGGTGTACGATGCAGTCGCAAAATGGGAGAACAGCCCAGAACAGGAGAAGATGCGACGGGTCCTGCGCGAGGAGGCTGAGCCGCAGAAGATGCCGCTAAGCACGTACACAGGCGAATACTGGAACCCGGGGTATCATGGAGTAGCTGTGACCATCAAAGACAATAAGCTCTTCATTGACGCCACTGAGCGATCAATGGGTTTCACGCTGCTTCTTGACCACGTGCGCAACCAGACGGAATACATTGCTCATTATAGCGGTTACCAGTCAGATGACGATGAGCTGCTCGAGGCGGAATTTAGGTTTGAGAACGATAAGGTTGTCAAGATGGGATTAGATCTTGTGGGTGGTGATGAGCTCATTTGGTTTGATAGAGTAGAAGAAGCCTGATCGTGTGGTTGGAGATAAAATTTGCTGGGGCCTAAAAAAGACACCTTCGGTCTAGAATATACGCCTGATTGGCCTAGGTACTTGGGTAGATGGATGCTAGATGAGATAGAAAATAAAAAGAAAAAGAAGAAAAAACGATCTAGATGCAAGAAAAAAATATGATGATGGTATATGGTGATGGATGACCTCGCTGGGGGTCGAACCCAGAATCTCCTGATTATCGCATTGGATCCGTTTGCCGGATTCGAATCGTAGTCAGACGCCTTGCCATTGGGCCACGAGGCCGGCCAACGATGGATGGTTTTAGTCTCAAAAGACCTCACATACCATTGGTGGGCTTGTTCACCAAGACCTGAGATTGTGGATGAAAATGGTCTTGGCGTTCACAAAAGCAAGCCTTGCTACCTATTACGGCCCTTTTACTTGAGTATGAGAGTTATTGCCTAGACAAGACCTACATGATACTAGAATAGTTAGGCACATCAACAGTCACACTCTCCAGTCGGGTCCATGAGATTTCGATCATAGTCACAGTTGCGGATGGAGCTGGAGGATTATGGTGCACACCCCTTAGTATTGTTATGAGAACACAGTTTTGTTTAAAGCCCTCGATGCTTGCTTCAAACATTCCCCATCCTCCTTTTTACTTCTTACTAACTTCAGATTTTATGAAGATAGTTCGTAAGATTGGCCCATTTCTCATGGCATTTATTTTAATATTTCCTCCGTTGAGGAGGTTGAGATTCTGGGTATGCTTGATTAGGCGAATTTGCTAGATTCGCCAACACGCTAGCGCATACCACTGCGGTAAGAGAAGACATTATGTCTTCATCGCTTAGTAAGACTGCACAAGTCAAGACCTACGGCGAACCACAATCCATCAGGACCGAGGAGGGTCGTAGGGGTTTGTTGGTAATTGATCATTCCCGTCTAATTTCCTGCCTACTTAGAGGCCACTTCCAAGTTTCGCGACTGTGTTGAACTAGGAAAGGTCCAAAGCGTCAACACCGGGAGTCTGATTCATAAGGCCGCTCGAGTGGGATGTAACGGTAGCAGGGCTGTTTGTTGCATTGCTCATGTTGGTCGGCTCAATGTAATTTGGATCGGGGACGAATTGGTCCGGAACAAGATCAGTGTGTGCATTTGCTGGCAGCTTGCATTTAATCTTGCCGCCACGATATTGACACTCCATGTTCTGGCAAATATGGCCAAGAACACAAGACGAGGTCCTACAACCCCCTCGCTTTGCACATGGCAACGAACGCGATAGCCACTCTAGCGCGGGGAGTAACTCGTCCGGGAGCGGGTTATGTTCATATTCGCAATTCTCGTTGGGGCACGAATTCGTGAGTTGTTTGCTGTTACAGAACTTTGTGGCACTAGACAGTTCCCTAAGCTTAGAGGTTGCTGCGGGACTAGGGGGAAGCATGTATGCGTCTAGTCGCTGTAAGTTCTTGTTTACGGCTACATAGCCGTCTGGTATATCACCCTTTCTCGGTAGTTGAGTTGCAGGATCGCTCCTTGCCGACACCCCGCCTGGTGATGTATTGTCCAGTTCGTAGAGTGATGCGGTGGCCGAAGGCTTTACACGGCCGGGACCACTCGCAATTTCGTTGTCGTAACTACCATGATTATTGGTATGGTAGGGAAAGGATTTGGATGCTCTGGCATCTACATGGGCGTTCTTGCAATCTCCTCCGAATCGACACTTGCCAGACTGGTAGAACTGGCATATCTTCTGTGAATCCCACGTGCCCCCTCCCGAATGGGTTGTATTGCTAGTAGCAGAAGGACCGGACGGAGGGGGGCTCTTTAGATCGGTGTTTAAACTGGACTTCGGGTACGGGGTAGGTGCATCAAGAGGTACTGTTCGGAAAACGCCAGGCAGTTCCTCAACACCCAAATCCAACTTGAGAAATTGGGTGTGAAAAAGGAGGCCGGACGATCGTATAAGTGTAACTCTATTTCGGTCCCCCCGAAACCTGGTCAGCTCGGAGAGATAGCCCACGTCATGGCAGGCTGCGAAGTAGATATGTTTGCACTGAGCATTCTCGGCGTATAAGCCCAACAGAGCCCGTATTTTGAAATCGGCATTTTCTTTGAGCTCACCCGCATCGACAAAGTCGACAAGCCCGTAGGATCTATTGAAGTTGGCCACAAAGGGAGACAGGGAGCGTTTATCAGCGGTAGCAAGACCATTTTTCGAGAGAGTTCGGGATAGATTGGCTAGGTTCGCATACACGCGAATCATGACTTCGCAATTATCCAGGCCCTTGCCTCGCAGGCTGGTCTTCACTACCTTGTACAAATGTTGCGCAGCCTGCGAACCGCCGTCGGCGCCCTTATGAAGGAACTCGTCTTTGAATATATATCCGTCACCATCAACGATAACCAACACGAAAGGGTTCCGTTCTTGATTACGGGCAAGTTGTTTATAGCGCTCTCTAGTAAGCTTTTCCTCCTCGAAGTCACTCTTCAGTTGCCGGTAGCTGGTGAGGAGATCGGCATAGCGCTGCAGAAAGTCCTCTTCTGCACTCTTTGCGCGGAACTCAGCTAGTTTCTTGGCAGCATCTTCGATTTCTCTATCAGTGAGCATGGTTGACATGGCGTAGAGCTACCTGTCTTTAGGAAGAAGGCGGAAGATGATAGATTGGGAGTAAGTGAAGAGGAGTTAAGAAGACCTCTCTTGGCGGCCATATAACTTGGGCCAAGTCTGCTCTGAAGGCGACCGTACAGCTAGGCGTAGGGCGCGGCGGTTGTCTACGATGTAACATGTGAGAGTAGGGATTACGAGTCATCAATACGGGAAAGACGGCCCTTGCGCAAACAAGAGTAGTCCTGGTCGATAGAGATGGAAGGCGGCGGATGGGGGATGGGGATAGAAGATGGAGGAGGTAGTCTGGATGAATAATAAATAGCGTTTGTGTATTGAAACTCAAGGCGCCAGTGATTAAGGCGGTCAGCAGCTTGGTTGATACCTATCAAGTACTTGCTTAGCATAGCCTATCGCTACCAAAGGCGTTTTGTACTGTACACACTGCAGGCTAGGCTACGTAGATAGGTGTTGCAGGGCCTAACCCCACAGCGTGCGACTTATCAGTTAGACTGTACCCATATCGTGTGTTTACTCACAAAGAAATTGATCCTGAAGATGTCAAGGATACAGATTTGAAGTCTTGGCAAAATTGATCACAAACTCTATGACTTTATTTGGCACAGGTGTTTGGGTAGATGCCTAATACGTCTTTTACCCTTTGCCTAACCCTAGGTAATCTCAGGTAGCAACGAGTAGGGCAGCCAGACCAGACGACTTACAAGGCTCGATGCACCATGTCGTAGGTACTTTCGCTACTGTAATGTGATGTGTGATGTGTGATGATACAACGGTTGCTCCCCGGTTCGCTCATCTGTTCCAATTGACCACTCCTAAAAATCATACACCAACTACCCGTCTACCCCAAACCGCTATCAGACTGTAGGACTGCTGTTTACCTCATGATGTCATCAAACAAGCCCCAGCCATGTAGCATGATGGCCTTGTGTCTGCGACCAAATACCTACTCGTCCACCATTCCGTCTGGTTGATGTAGTTTCTTTACATATTTCCTGATCTTCTTACGCGACGAGCCTTGTCTCGTCTCAAAATTGTCATCCTCTAGGTCCAATACCGTCGCCTAGCGGTACCTGTTATATCTGGTGAGGGAAATGTTCACTAGAGAATTCGGAGTTAGTTATTGTCATCTCGAGTATCATTTAGGAGAAGCTTGGAAGTTTCTAGGCCTAGCTTTCACCAGAAGGGAAAGTCTCTGTTCTAGAAACCCCTACAAAGGGAAGAAAACAGCTCCGAGATATCCTTACTGGGGTCCTGGTATTCGGCCGCAAGCGTGACAATAAGAACCTTCCTTTCCAGCCCGTCCATGCCGTTGATTCTGACGGTGCAGTGGTCGACCACCTTTGTAAACTTCCGGATGGTGAAGCCCCTGCTGACAGGTTAGCCTGCGACGACAAACTAGACGAGGCGCTAGGCCCGAGTAGAGACGTACAGATAAGAGAAGACCTCAACCCAGGCCCTGTGTAGTATGCTAGGATCATCGTCGTTGCAAGACGCGCCTGGGAGTTGCCATACGTTCGGCAATTCCACTGTTTGGCGCCGACGGCCGTTTAGTGCAAAAGCCGGCTCGTGGTGCCCGGTTGTTTTCACGAATAGTGTGGCGGCGTTGTACCCTCCCACTACCGGATACATGGTTGTCAAGACTACGTTCACGTAGACGTCATCGCAGCCTCTGCCGAATAGCAACCGGAATGTTGGGACAGATGTCTTGTACAAGCGAACCCTCCTGGAACATTTGAAATCCATCTCGCTAAAAGCTTGCGTCCCTTATATTCTTCTTAGGAGCTGAACTTCTAATGGAGTGAAAGTGCTCGGAGTTTCTTACGCTGGATAGGGCTAAGGAAATGTTGGTGGCTCGAGTCGAGATACCAATGCGTTCGAAAAATAGGGGGACGGGCTAATCGATCAACTCGTCCGCGGCGATTAAAAACGATCTCCTTGTCTAGGGTTGCAGCGGTCCTGGAAATTTGAATCAAATTGCCTGACGAGAAGGTGTTAATTCCTTGATAAACACAGCGAAGACTATTAACGGATGACGACAAGTGCACGAGCCGGATAACATGACTTGGAAAGAGGGCTGGTTAAAGGTGTACTGATCAGAAGATTTGTTCTTGCAGGGTCCTTGGGTGGGTTAACTTCTGAATCGAAAGGACTTGGAATTCTGTGAGCGGCGTGGGTACGACTTGGTGATGAGGAAGGACCGAACCGTTCATATGGAACTCATGCCTTGATTAGCTACTAAGTGAATACCTACATAAGGCGGCACTTCCTTTCCTTTCTGTTTCTTCTGAATATATCAACTCTAAATATTTACCCAGAGGCTTCGACACGCAAGCATGATAGGAAGAAGAGGCTTCATAGTGCAGTTGAGGTTTGATTTGGAATTGAGGCAGTACCTACCTGAGCACCTATTTAGAGCATGCAAGCTTCACCAAGTGCAGATCTGAATTCAGTCAAGGATTTCATCTCAATGAGCATAAATTAGGCGTTGTGAACTAAGAAACTTCAATCAAGAGTATAAATCTCCTAGACACTCACTCATGCCTTAACCAAGCGAATTCTCGAGGCTATAGAGCTCGAGACGAATCTGGCCAAAATGAATTTTGAATACCAGAAATGTCGGAATGCTATTAAGCGATTTTTTGAAGAATTCGGGAAGAGGGTGAGACGCGGTACTCAATGGGCTAGGGGACGATTACACACGAGGGCCCACGGCTCCTTCAGAGAATGCCAACCATATACAAGTATTAGAATCGCTCGTCTAAAATAACCAACTGAAAAATTCAGTAGAATCAACTCCACGCCATCGGCCCGAGTATGCGTTTCTGTCTCTACATCGTGGAGGGTTCCGCGTGCTCTCGCCCACCATCCTTATGCATCCGCGCCTTTTCCCGCCATCTTGAATTGATCTCTACCTGGTCTAAGAATCTTCTAGCAGCACGCACACCGATCTCGTGGATCGCGCGCGGACCAACCGTGAATCCAGTATAGAAAAGATAATTGTCAGGCTCCTGGCACACGACCGTTTTACTCAATGGACCGGCGGCTGCTGCCTCCTCGTCTCCAATGACTGCGTTATCCGCGATGTTTAAAGCACACGGCATCGAGATATCTAAGAAGCCGTCTTCCGATGGCCGCGCGCCCAGCCCGTTGTGATCGAAGAGGTCGGCGTTCCGTAGCTGGCGGTCCATCATCAGTTCCCGGACATAGTGAGAAATACCGTAGGAAGAGACTTCGCGGCGGGGGAGCGAGATCTTGCCACTCCAACGGTCATGATCTTTCCCCGCTTCTTCCTCCTGTCCGGGGTCTTGATCTGCTAGTGACCGCTTGCCGACGAGGGCCTCCAGTACCTTGATATCAACTTTGTCGGCAATGGACCAAGATTCTGGGTCTGGGGTAGCAAGCCAATGGTCCACGAGCATCTCGAGCAAGGCATCCCAATACTTAGTGAGGAACGCCGCATTTCGCAATTGGGTCGAGCTCAGATGTGGCTTCGGCGGGTTGGGGCGCTCACTGGCGAATCCGGGTGTTAGCGAAATGTCGAAGACTCGTGTGAGGAATATGCGAAAAGGGGCTCGTGCGGTTTGGTCATAAGGACGTGAGAAGGCAGCCGATGTTGGGTCTTGCGCAGCCTGGTATAGTCGCTCAATCTGGAAGAATAAATCTCGAGCGCCCAAATCAAGCACTTCTGTCGCAAGCTTGCGCGGCAGGGCAGCAAGATACCACACGTCCCAATATCCAACATTGAAGACCCAGAGCGATTCGGTGGAGGCTCGTTGCTGTCGGGACGATGAGAGGAAGGAATCGACCTGAGCCGCTAAATCATGTTGGTAGGGCTTTGGATACTGCTCCGTCACCCAGGAATAATCAATTTTAGCCGTCTTGTCGTCATTTTTCGAACCGACAGTATATGCAGACACGCGCTCGTACGCGGCGTCGAGAAGCGAATTCGATATCACAGCACCGCCCGTGCTATCCGCCTCCGGAACGAAGGAGAGGTAGGTATCACACCCAAGCTATGAAATTATTAATTTCACACACGGAAAGCCTCAACGTAGGATAATTTCACCTTTTTACACATGACCTCGGTCCATGCACGTCCTTGGCCGTTCCACTCACTAGAAGAGAGGCTCGGCGTGGCGACATCGCCTCCGCCAAAAACAACCATTCTCAGGCCCATGGTGCCGCTGTCATAGGCCGTATTGTTGCTCGCATTTGACTTCGTATTATTGAACTGCTCTGGACTAAACACAACTGATATTTGTGCCGAGTACCAAAGATATGATAGAGACATATAAAAACAGACGCTGAACGCTAATTTCAAGAGTACCCGCGGTCCATCTCGGAACGTACGCAGTGAGAAGATGCTCTCCAGCGTGTTGAAACACCATCCTCTCCATCTGCTGGCGAGGCTAGGGCGACCCTTTGGTTTTGTAATATGTGCAGTGTACATGTTTATTGATGAAATGAACCAAGGAGCAAAACAAAACATGAGATATGACTGTAGCCCGTTCCCTTGAAGTCTCTGTAGTAGAGGACTCTTCCGGCACGTCCTACAGCAACATTTGACGAACGATGATAACTTGGAACACGGAAACGAAGCGAGAATCCTTCAAATGTTTACTGGCACATGATACAATATGAGTAGTAGTATTCGTCAGCTGTATGCGAAAGCAAGGTTTAACTTTGTTAGCCTTCCTGGAGGTGTGCGTTTTCGGATTCATCCGATGGCATGATAGTCACCGCCGAGTCATAATCTACTATCATACCACATCAGCGTCCGAAACCAATTATAGAAGGGATTGCATCTAATGTCCTGATTATCGTAGAATAGGTCGTGTAGCACTTCCGAGGCTGTTTTCAAAGCCCCTGGGTCGACTTCAAGGTAAAAGTCGCGAGAACCTCACTGTTGATAGCCGGCGGCCAAGTATCGCAATATTCTTTAGCATATAGAATAAAGCATTCTCAAAGAATGGTTGGTATGTACAAATGAATGGCTGAAAGTCCCAACCGATGAAGATTATTCGCAAGTCACTATAGTTAGTATAGGGATTAATAATCACATAGACACGCTTTACCCAAAACTCAGCTCGGAAACGACAAATAACTCCGTAACGACAATCATATTCAACCCATCATCCTTCAGTCATAAAATTTCCTCGGCCAAATATTCATGGCCGTCTTCAATCCCTCCGTGACAGGCAATCCCGCGTGAATACTTCGGTCATCTCCAGTCCCGTTGGGGTGTAGATTGACCCAGAAAAGCGCATTCCCAGCAACAGGCCTAAAAGCTAGCCCGCCCTCCTCATGCGCCCGCCAGAGATGATGAACATCGTCTCTACGAGAGTGCGTGTTGTCGATATACGGGAACCACGTCTCTCCACCTTTGCAAGTGTCCTCAAGGATGGCGAAGAAGCTCGCCATGCGGTTCCACGTTCTTCCGCGGCCGCGCATCCCTTTTCGCGTCGGCTGGGGCGTATCATACCAGTCGTGATGCTTGTTGAAGAGCTGTCCCCGCGGTATACCGCACTAGCTGCGGCGGCCCGATGTCATCCTTGTTCGGATCGATCATACTCCCCATAAAGCTCTGGGCGCGGGATAAGATGCAGTCCACTGTTGGATTGTCGCGCGGGAGGCCCGCTGACGACGAGGTTCGGTCGGGCGTCCCGGTCAGCCTGCCATTCTTAAATACCGTCGAAGGCGAGAATCCACTTTCGCCCGCCTCTAGGAGCTCGGTGATCTCAGACGGGCGCAGGAAGTTTTCGATATAGATTAACAGCGGGTCGAGCGAAACGAGTTCTGTTGAATAGTGGTGGGGCCGACATTCATATTCGGGATAGGGTGATGCGGTTTCAGGAGTCGACGGACGAAGAGCGTGAGGTAGATACGGAGAGAGTATAGAAGATATAAAACCCCACAGCCAAGGGGAGACGAATGCGAAAAGGGCGATCTTGGCCACCGCCGAGATACTTGGCGGTCGATAGAGGCGGGACATTGTTGGATTGTGAGATATCTAGCGTTGCGTAGGCTGAGAGCGAATATCAGCGATAGTACGGCGTGTTTCGCGAATCCGCCAACATTGACGTGATGGTCGCCATCGGACGAGGGCGATAAAGCCTTGCCAGGAAGTCTCTAAAACGGTGTTGTTGTCGATTGTAGGACCGTAGACGTGTCATGTTTAGCCGGAGCCTTTGCTTCCGGTAGCCCAAGTTGTCAGTTTGTCGGTTGTTGTAATGCAAATTATAACGACCAATGAGCCCCCCCCGCTGTCGGTATGGAAAAATTGAATACGCCCTATATCGTAGAAATGACATGTCTAAGCATCATTAATAAGTATCGACGAAATCGGTGACGGGGGCGTATTCTGGACAACTTATGAACAATATTAGATCATTAGACTCTCTAAACCTGTACCATAACCTTAACATCCGTAACTGTAGCTCTCGCCATTTTCTTCAGTAGAGTTCTATCATCCACTTCTCGATACCTCTCCCACCCGTCTAGGCCTTCCTTTGTTTGAATACTCAATGTTTCGTAGCCCTGCTTGATTACTTCTGCTACTTGTGTACTTGTAAGATTTTTCTTCGAACCACCTGGATCCAGCAGAGACTTGTAGTGCGCTGTAACGTTGACAAGCGTATCTATTGAGTTCGATTGTCGTTTTGATAGGTTGTATGTGTCGCGAAACTTTACTAGAACCTCCCCACCCTCTACCACCTTGTAGAACAAGTCATCGTACGCCGCTGGAGTGGGGAGGAAGGCTTCACCAGCCGACAGCGACAGAGCCAAGAGATTAACAACAAGATCTAATAGAGTCTCGAAATGTGGTAGGTCCTTTAGGTCGGAGGCGTATGTGGTTAAAAATCGAATCAGCGCCAGTAAAGAGCGGAACAATTCAGACCAATGGTACTGTATGCGCGTTCGAGAGCGTGAGAGGTAAGATATGATTCGTAACGTGATGCCAACGCAGAGTGTATATAGGCTCACGTCTAATCTCCGGCGAAGATTATGGTTTATGCCATCGACCATAGTATCGAGTACACTTGTGGCAAGCACGCGGTCTCCCTTGACAACGGGGAGGTAAGGCTGCCGTTGTCGGCAAAGACGTACTGTGACTTTACTCTCCTCGCTACAAATGCGTTTGCATAGGATCTGGTCTTCAATAAGCAACCGGAAGACCATAAGACTAAGGTGCGCATAATTTGCAACCCTATTTGAAAGGAATGCGTGTTGAAGGAGGTAGGATGTCAAGGACAGTAGGCTAGAAATAGGTTGCTCTTCGCCCTTTTCGGCGGACAACGTGACTAAATTGAAGCAGAAGAGTTTATTGGCATGACTAAAATCATATGTGCCAAGTAACACAGCTGCTTCCTCGCCGGGTCTAGTAGAAGTTAGGCATCGCAATAGACTAGGACGTGGATGTATGACTGACAGTTTAGCAAACATCTGCTTCGCCGCTTCCGGGTCGTGATTAGGTTTTTGATTTGCTCTGGCACCAGGAGTAATCTTTCCTAGCCCTATCATGCTGAGTGTATGTGATAGAGACCATCCTTCGGGTAGGTCCTCGAGGATATCAAGATACTGGCCTCTCAAGTTTGTGCAGGTTTGCCCGACACATCGGACAATCTTCTGTATGGCTGCCTCATTGACGAAATCATTCAGTCGGAGCTGGTAGGGATTCTGGAACTCAAACTTGTTATAGTTCGCAAGAAGCCCAAGTAAGGTGAAAGGCTCGAGAACCTTGTCTGACGAGTCGGAGTCTTGAATGAACTAGATTGTATGAGTGATATACGCTAATAGTGTGCTGCAGGACGTCTAACCTTCATAATAGCAGGGAAAAGGTCTCTCTGGATAAAGTAGGTCAAGAGGCTAGTTTGGTAAGCGCCTGATGTAATAGACAACACGACCTCGACAGCTCGTTGCCGGATCTCGACTATGCAAGTACCGTGTTAGTAACGATGCCCAACTAAAGCCAGGACGAGACGTACGCGTTGGCCCATTGCGAATGATGTTGTCTAAGGCACCAACAAAGTCCGTAAATATGGTGTCAACATGATCAAGCCCAGCCAGAACCGCGATTATATCCGAGCTTGGATTGGTGTACTTCTTAGGAAGAACGGCAGAGAAAAAAGTAGTAAGGGTCTAAATGTGGCATGGATCAGAATTGATGTATGATGCATGTTGGCTGGTCTCGCTCTCGATGTCTCACCTCAAGCGCATGCAGGCTGGCTGTGCCATTTCCCGTCTTTAGACATGCCACTGCGCGCAAGAAGAGTTGTCTGGTTTGGGGTTGGAGGTGTATCAGGTCGTCCGGTCCGAATTCGTCGAGTATCTTCAGTAGGGACGCTCGGTCGGGCTTTAAGAGAAAAAACTCGCGCCAGAAGCCCTCAGGTTTATCGCTTTCGGCATCGGCATCATCCTAATTGGCGAAAGGGGTCAGAGCTCGCGCCGGATGATGAGGCTATCGTGATGACAAGTCTAACATACCTTGGAATTGCATCGTCAGCTCTGGCCTGTATCTAACATCTCACATGGGGGAGAATAAGCGCTCGAACCTGGAATAAAGCCTCGTATAGCTTCACGATCTTTTGTTGGAATATTTCAGGTCTTGCCTGTTGGGTCAACGGAGAGGCTTCCATACTGGCATGGAGGCAGACGGTAGGGTGTTGGGTTCGGTATGGTCATGGCAGTAATGAAAATGATCTAATCGTTGAGATGGCTCTGTCAGCCTACCATGCTTTCCACCAAGTTGTCCTTAGTGCAGCACATTGAGTAGAAGAGGGAGCTGTTGCGGTCATGCCAGATCAATGTATCTGCAATTAGTATATGTCAATTTGCTATACCTGGTACGGAGCTCCTATACTCGTTGGCGATGTCCAGGCCGGGAGGTGGAGCGGATACTGTGTGCGTATTCTGCTGCGCTTATCTGTGCACAGTGAAAAATTGCCCGAAATGGCCTTGTTCATGTTTCAACTATGGAGAGAAGGTACCCTGCACATAACCAATTGGCCGGAACATATGTTGACCAACAAGACGGCCCTGATTGGCTGTCGGCGGTTCTCGGCCAGAACCGGGAAACCTTCGACGGCTCGCAGCAGGGTATGTCATAAGACGCTAGGTGCTTTGAAAGCAACATCGGACCATTTTCGTCATTGACCAGCAACAATTTACTAACTGCGACTTCCTATTGACCTACCTACTTCTCAATGCACATAGTGCCACCAACATAACAATCCTCTCTCGCTTCTTTCCTCCAATTTCGAGTGCATTCGTCACGTTTTACAAGGCATTGTTGTTGCGCCATTTACGGCCTGTCCCTCATTCTTTGCGACAACCTATATTTTAGGCGGCTTTAACTTCTACAATTCACAGCCCGTCAGCTGAAGATGGCACTTCAACGGGCTCCCGGTATTTTACTTCACAGCTTAGATACTGTCATGATACCTTCGGCACGACCTTGCCTACACATACTACGCCGGTTTTCACAGACACAATCATGGGCGACACCAGAGAAGCACCACAGTGCCTCGCCCTTTCAATCGTACCCTCTACCCTCTAGACTGCCGTCTTCGCCCCGCAATGAGCCAATACCAGAAACCTCGATCGCAAGCCCCATACCACTGATACACGAGACACGGCCGCCGACCCAAGCCAAACCAGCAGTACAGCCAGAAAAGGAATCAGAGCAAGAGGCGCAAAAGCCCAAACCTGTCCCTCCCAAGCGCAAATTAAGACCACGCAAAGCTGCACTGAAGCTTACCCCTTCAGCTGTGGAACAACTACGCCTACTGTTAGATCAACCAGAGCCAAAGTTAATTAAGGTTGGCGTGCGGAATAGGGGCTGCAGCGGTCTAGCCTATCACCTCGAATACGTTGACAAGCCAGCGGCATTTGACGAAGAAGTAGAACAAGACGGTGTTACAGTGGTGATAGACAGTAAGGCTCTCTTCAGCATTATCGGCAGTGAGATGGACTGGGTGGAAGATAAGCTCAACCAACGGTTCATATTCCGGAACCCAAACATAAGTAAGTTGTCCCTAGTGACACACAATCTTAGCCGGCAGAGCTAACGTTCATGTAGAGGAGGAGTGTGGCTGCGGCGAATCCTTCATGGTATGACCGGACACCTAATGTTTTTTTACGAAATGAAGGCTCCTAGATATGAACTCTTCTGCATCGGGTGGCGTTGGTCGGATTAGACTTGGTGTGCTTTTTTGTCTACAGCACCTCACAGCACGGTTGTACTATTTCGGCAGGAAAGTTCGGTGGAATAATCATGAAGATAAAGTGGAATTATTGTTGATAGTAGCATCTCGAGCTACTATCAATTAAGGGGTGCTAATGAAAAACGCCCTCAGGGACCCTCAGCTCAAGCATGGCTAATGGGCCTCCCCGGCATCACGCCACTGTTAGGTATGCAGTTTTGTATCCTTTCCAGGGCTTGTGGAACAGGGGATAGACATTGTGTATGATATCGGTAACTAAATACCCATTAGACGGGCACCAGCATATCAAATGTAGCCTAAAGTATGGTGTATATCACAGTTCACCAAATCCCCGCCTCTTGACTTTGTGTGTATCACTGATCGAGTCCCCAGTGGTATCTTGTGTGTGCAACATGATCCAGATACCAAGGTGTGTAGCTAGTGATGGCAAATAACCTTAATAATAAGATGGTGGTGGGTATTGGTCGTCTTGGTCCTCTGGTGGATAGTCCAAGTGGTTCGCAGCAATCGCGTATATGACAGCTACCAACACAACAGCTAGTGAAATAACTTCTCGGCACCCCATCGTAGTGATCTAAGCTGGGGAAGAGAGGGGACGAGGAGTTATCGAGAATAGTCTAACTGGGGAAAGATGAATTAATCTAATACCGCAGCAAGAGGGCTGGCTGCAGAAGAATCTGTCGATTTGTCAGTTTGTCAGTGAGGCTTTGTTATGCTGTTTCCAATGAAAGGGTCCATCGTATAAGGTTGCCTACATATGGAGGTATGTAGTCTTCCTTCATGCACAAGCCCGTATTATATTCATTAGAGATTCACATGAATGTGATCTGATTCCTCCCGAGAGGTCTGGGTCACACCAACCAACCACCTCGTGGTACCCATCTCGCTACCTTTTACCTGCTTGGGCGTTACCCCTGACCCGGACCTCGAATAGATGGTCTCAGCCTCGATTCTGAATTGGGAAATATGTCTCAGTCTCTTGGGCCAACAAACAACGCTCGATCACGTTGCTGTCCAGCACCTGGATAGTTTTTTAATTGACCCGGCTTCATGCAGTTGGTTGAGCTGGACACACCTGACCACTATGATAATGACGCTGGCTGCTCAGGTCACATCCCATTCTAACCAAAAGTAGCCATTCCTTAGTCTGTGTATCACATCTTGAACTTAAATGCTAGGCACTTTGGGGACAGGCTCGCCCTTTTTAGGTATCATAAAGCGCAAAGGCAGGATTAAGCATCAAAGTCTTTTAGGTAGTTAGGGCTATGATATATGGCCGCCCACCATACCTACATCCATGACCAAGAGATAAGAAGAGGGAGAATTTTCCTACTAGCACCTCTATATTGTTTAATCTCCAAATATTTACTCGCTGGGTTACTACACTCAAGGCATAGTTATTATTTATGTGCAAAGTGGTATCTACAGAGACAAGATTCCATGCCGCATCGCTAGTCCATCCAAGGACCCATGTGCACCCTATTTCCTCCCAATTTTCCCCGTCCTAACTCAAAGCCTAACCAGGGTATTAAACAAGAATGCCTGTTCCTAAAGAATTAAACATCCTCCATAACTAAATCAGGGTCGACCTCAGTCCCAAGATCTCGATCCTCAAGGAATCTACGGCTCAACAGATCATCGGGGAGGTAATCTTGCTTGACCTTGCCATCTTTATAGTTGGGGTTATATTTGTATTCTTTGCCGTATCCAAGCTCGCGCATGAGACGTGTTGGCGCGTTACGTAGATGGATAGGAACCGGCAAGCCAGCAACGCCCGGCTCACGCAGTGCTCCGAATGCGTTGTTTAAACCGCGGTATGCCCGCGTACTCTTAGGCGCCAGCGCTAGGGCGACAGCGCAATGMKCCAATGGGATGCGCGCTTCAGGCATGCCAATCTGCTGCGTCGCCGTAAATGTTGAGGTTGCCAGGCTTAGCATTGAGTTGTCTGCAAGCCCAACATCTTCAGACGCGATAACCACCATTCTTCTTGCGATAAATAAAGGGTCCTCGCCTGATTGTAGCATACGAGCTAGATAATATAGCGTGGCGTCTGGATCGGAACCACGAACAGACTTATGGAAAGCCGAGATGGTATCATAGTGCTGGTCGCCCGCGCGGTCGTATACCAACGTTTTCGTCAAGGATGCCTTCATATCCTCTTTCGTTACTTCTCCCCGATTGGCAAGGGATATAGCGAGTTCCAACAAGTTGAGAGCCGTTCGGGCGTCACCGTCGGCGAAGTTGGCGAGGTATGCGAGGAATTCTTCATCGAGAGGCGGAGGTGGTGTGGGTGAGGTAAAGGGAAGCTCGGCTTGCAGCGCTCTCATTAATATCCGCTGGATATCTTCCGTGGTAAGCTTCTGTAATGTAAAAGTACGGCATCGCGAAAGCAACGCATTAACGACCTTGAAGCTAGGGTTCTCAGTCGTTGCGCCGATGAGGGTGATTGTGCCGGCTTCTACGGGTTTGAGGAAGACGTCCTGCTGTGTTTTAGAAAATCGATGAATCTCGTCGCAGAATATTATCGTCTTGCGTCCCGTCAAGGATAACTCATTGCTAGCATCCGCGAACAGCTTCTTGCACTCCGCGACGCCCGAACTCGTAGCATTCATCTCGATGAAGCGCGACCCAGCTTGGTTTGCTATGCAGCGTGCTATTGTTGTCTTGCCAGTGCCTGATCCACCCCATAAGATCATAGACGGCACACGATTTGTCTCGATAAGGGATCGTAACACCCCATTAGGACCAACAAGCTCCTGACCAAATACGCCGTCGAGAGTGTCGGGGCGCATACGCTCGGCTAGAGGCGCAACACGGGATGTCTTCGTTCTTATTTTCTTGGCAATCGGACTTCGCGACGCAGGAGGCGCATCCTCTGACCTAGTGGTAGTGCCGCCATTGGCATCGGCATCATCATCCGAAGAGCCATGTCCCGGACCTTCGTTGTAGGATCGCTTAACGCCGGGATTCGGTTTCAAGGCACCCGTAGCGCCGTTGATTATAGGTGTGAGAACACCGTTCGAAGTTGCTTGTCGTTTGGAGGATGGTGTCTGGAAGAAACTAGAAGCGGGACGCTTTTGCGTGCCTGGCACGGCGCTGTTCGCTTGGGTTGAAGTGGATGCAGGAGGACATGGGGAGGACGCAGGCGGGTTGTCGATGACGAAGGTTTCGCAGCCCGAGTCGAGGTGATCGTTGATTTTAGAGGATTGGACCTGCTTGGTACAGGCCGGGCATTCTACCATGATGCTGTCTTCTGCAGACCAAAACAATTTCAATAGAAACAAGTCAAAAACCAGAAGTGGCCAAGGTGCTTCGGATTAACAAATGAGAGAAAAGTCAGGAGGAGCCAGGAGACTTGCAACTAGCAAATATGGATATCTGCCTTGTACAGACAATCAATGTCGACTGTTCGCCTATTTTCTCTACCGATTATGACGCGGGTGACACGCTACAAGGGTGCAGGGCTACATTAGTGGCCGTCCCGAGGACGTGGTGTGGGGCAGCGGCTAGATATCCTAATCGTCAGTTCTAGTCGAGGCATGTCTCTATGCACTGCGCTTCAACAGTTGTAGGGTATATGACTCGCGAAACTCGGCGTGTTCAAAAGGATCTACAGAAAAAAAAAATCGCAACTGTAGATAGACAATATGCAAATGGTGTAATGGAAAGAAAAAATATGTCATCCGGTTCGTCCGTAACACCTGTTGAGCTCACCCAGTAGCAAAGGAACAACCCGAGACGATTCTCAAATCCCACCCGTATCGGATGCATAGTAATGACTTTGACACATAGCGCTTTGTGCTAAATTCACGCTTCATGCGTATCCTTATGGTAATTTACTATATACTACACCTAATATGGAGAGGCAGTACATAACGACACGTCTAAACTTAAAGTGTTATATGTAGAATTATTAGCACTCCGTTTCGGATGGCATCGAAGTGAAGTGCCATCCCATGCAAGGAAGCGGTAGGCACTGGTGGGTTTCCTAGCCGCGTCAGGGGTTTGTAAATGTCATAGATGCACCGGGTATCGTTTTTCCTGTTCCTATAATATTTTATTCAACATTTATTGACTATTGCCACTGCTTCACCTACTTCTCGAGGGTTTTGACCTCTTAGAAGGTGGTTCGGGACCAGCCTCGCCCTCGCTATCCTCTTCTTCCGAGTCGACATCTTCGTGATCAACCTCGTCTTCATCCAGTTCCTCTTTACCATCGAGTTCTTCTTCGTCCTCCGATGCGTCACTCGGTAAGTCGTCGTCTTCCGAGTCGTCATCCATTAAGCCATTTGTAACCGGCAGCTCGTCATCATCTAGATCCATTAATCCGTTCGCCATATCAGCATCGCTATCTTCTCCCTCGACGTAGATAATCCCTTCCTCTTCTTCTCGCACATTCTCATTAACTTCCGAGTTCTGTTGCTGCCGCCGGATCCTTAATTGTGTGGTCATGAGGTCTAGTTTCCCCCTTAAAGCCAGTAGCGAATTTAGGCCTCTTGCACGTTCATCCAAAACACGCTGAAGATCGCTTAATCCCTTTACGAGACCAGGTTGCGCAGCTAACGCGCCTCCATGGCAAACAATGGTGGCCTGGACCCAAGTCATGAGGCTAGCTGCTCGCCCAGGCCGCCGATGCATTCTAGAAGCCAGCTTGAGAAGAAGGCGGCCTGCAAGTGTAGAGTCAAGCCTTTGAACGGTATTTTCGATCGTGTGGAGATCAACGACGCGAAGGCATGACTCAAGGAGATCCGCATCGTCGGTTCGAAGTGCTTGGGAGAGGACAGTTCCTAGTGACGAATTGCTTGGAGGTGCTATAGATCGTCCTTGGGTGGTTACAGCGTTGGATTGGGGGGTCAATGCCGGAGGAACATGTATTGTGCCGTGCGCGCGTGCGAGTTCACCTAAAGTGGGCTGTGCGAGCTCCTGGTCGGATTCGGCGTCATTAGGCATGTTCGAATCGGTCATCGCAATGTCGGTACTAGTAGTATCAATGTGCTTTTGGGGTAAAGATTCTCTCGGCTTTCGGACGGCGGATTTCGCCTCTCTAGGTTGTGTGTTGTCGTTCGCATCAAGCTCATGGTCGGAAATTTCGTACTCGCTACTCTCTGGGTCACTTGAAATTTCTATTATGGCTTCCACGGCGCCGGCATTATCTGCATTTGAGGCCTCGGCAACTGACACAGCTGTCTCAGACTCGTTTATCTGGGGTTTGAGCGTCTTGTTCGCACTCTGCCTCACAACCGGGTGGGCAATTTTGGCGGGCGCTTTCCGCTTAGTCGACATGCTCCTTGAAGGCGGTGTCGCGATAGCTAATAAGAAGAAATTAAGAAGAGAAGAGGAAAGATGAAAGTGCTACGATAGGGCTATGCACATGGGATGGTGTGAACCAGTTGATACTTTTGTCCAGAGATTCGCAGCGTGTCGGCGTCGAGGCACTTCTAAGAGCAGCAGGTGGTGAGACTCGTAGTCAATTGACTGGGAACNTTTTTTTTGCTTGTTCGATAAGGTAGGTAGCTGAAAGATAGCGCCTATCATCATGATAGGATCGAAGATTTTTCCGCACGGAGCTTGGTAAACTTGTTATGTTCCTCAGGTGGGTGGATACTCAGTACTGAGTGATATAGTGTGTCAAACATCCTAATCGCACTGTCATTTCACCAGCCATCGTTTTAGCATGTTTTAATACTCGAGTGGCGCAGTAAGCCGCACAGATGTTGACCGCTGGAAACAGAGGCACCAGCTGCAATAGAAAACTTCACAAAATCTTCTCCCTTTTTCATTCTTGTCTTCCCTTAACCACCATATCACAATACACTTTCTCCCCAGCTCAGATCAACGCGATAAGTCCTCGTATACTCGGGCTTAGATCATATTGTCCTGTCTTTTTTGTGCAGGCTTTCTCTTCTCTAGTCCTTGCAATACGTCAATATTCGAGCTCTTACCTGGGTCTTCGTTCGCGAGTCCGTGGTCATGTGATACATAGGCCAGCCATGCATGAGTCNAAAAAAACATTTTTCCTACATTCACTCTAGGGGTTTGCGTTGCACGAGCGAACTCATTTCCAAAATGTGCAGGGCTCTCGTAGTACGCGTCATGATTGGACTTTATGGTGGGTACAATCGAAGCTTCAAATGCGATCGGGCTGTGATTGGTCGCAGGTCGCCCGACTAGGCAAGCAACTTTACCCATTCTCTCCTATTCCCTGTCGGTCCACATGAGGATGTAACAAACCGCGATAGCTTTGCGCGCAACCGTGTGAAGACTCAGGTTCTAGCAGGTAGGTGCTACAAGCTTCGATGCGTGACGGTGCAGGTGCGCTTCTTACCAGCCAGCCTCTCCAGACAACAGATTCTCTATGTCAAGGTCTGCCTGACTCGCAGGCGAGGAGATGGGGGGTTCTGATAGATAGTCACGGAGCAGACTCTTTTGTGCCCTTCGACGCACCGGAGCCCGAGGACCCTCTTTTTGTGTAGAACCCGAGATCTGTGATTGGCCAAGTCGGCTTGTTCTTATGTACACACCCCACCGGCGTCCCTCCGCCACAGCCCTTGTCCCAAATGCTGGACTCCGGCTAGGTGGAGTGGGCAGTGATTTTGGGCGACTGGGGCATGGCGCGTCTGTACAAATAAGAATCCGGCCCCAGAACCCAAAGATTTCGCGATTTTTCTCCGCCTGTGCATGCACCAACTTGAGTTGACGCGAAAAAGACACCTCCGAATTTCCCAAGTATTTTTTCATCCTTCCCTCCTATTTCTCCCTGCCTCTCCCCCCTCTCCGCTGCGCACGCCCTTTCCCAACCAACCAACCAAGTTCCTTAAGTCCGAAGCACCGACACAATACCTAATACA
>JAPUUL010000303.1:0-21063 GCA_029590625.1 Lasiodiplodia mahajangana
CGAGTCTGTCTGATGGTTTGGTTGCCCTAGAGTATAACTTGTCGTGGCTGAAGTCTGCCCAAGCTGCAGCCGTATGTTTTTGAGCGTGTAGTTGTCGTGTATTCCCGAGAGCGCAGCTGTGTATTTATAATAGTACAATGAAGGAATGTCTCAGATAATCTCCCTGTCATGATGCTATTCGTATTCATAGCCATCTCATCTCAAATAAGTGAGTCATCGTTGAAGACGCTGCGCGTCAGATTTAACAATAGCTACGTTAGTCGCAACATGATCGTAAGGCAGACTGATCATCGCATACCTATGGCCAATGATAAAATAGGCCGTGTAGTATAAGAGCTATGGTGTCTAAGACAGTGACGACTGCCGGCAAGTCTTGGTTAGACCTACAGGATGTCTGACGGACTCGGCATCGTCCATTGGACAAATACTAATTGAGACTAGGGACGGTGGGCTTTGTTACCCACTATTTGGGCCTAGATGTATGCAGTGAGGTTCCAACAGCTTCTTCGTGATGCTAAAATCACATCGTGAAGGGCAGCTATGAAGAGTCACTCCTCACACATCAAGCTTCGCCAAGGCAAGCAGTCATTTTAATTACCATAGTAGAATCCAGAAACAGGGTCAATTGAACCTCTCCAATTGTATGATGACGCGCGTCTTGGCCGTTGTGTTGTCGTCAATGCATGACGCGGCTATTGATCTCTATCTCCAACGTTGGACGCGAACTTCAAATGTGAGTATAATGAATACTGCTGCTGNCAGTAGCTCTGTGGGAGAGAGGGCTAAGTGGTGTTCAGCGCTCAGTTCAAGAAGAGACTTAGGTAATTTAATGCTATAGATGCTACCAATCTAGCGCGTCTTGGTGCCTTCTACAAAGCGCTCGTATATCAATTAAGGTAATTAGAATTGGCATCCTCAGCTTCAACATCAACCCAAGTATGGCTAAGAGGTTTACTCTTGAGCTCTGTGGAAACGAATAGAATCATAATGGTTCATGGGAGCACGGCCACACTAACTATGTCGAAAGATGCTGTCAGCAAGTAGTTGATGACCTTATANTTTTAGTGGACATGAAATGGATGATCTGCCTAAGTTTATAACAACTCGCTCAAAAGAGCGTCGTTGATGATTCCTGAATCATACTCTACATCGTATCCTGGGCAATGTCGAGTTAGTTGTTAGTCCCCCCCCCCATAGCTTTCGAGTCTCAAAATTAGACAAAACGTATTCTTAGTCGAAATAAGTAGTCTCGATATCCCAGAAACACCTCTCGCGCCATACGTTTATACTCACACCAGCTTCGTGCCAAGACTGATCGTCTCGGGATAATCGAATATTGGGGTTCTCGGAGGGTTGTACACCGAGCGCATAAGTCAAGTCATTATCGAGGAATAAAATTCGTATGTGTGAAGGAAATTCCGGGAGCGAGTATAATGGTTTGATCCTTATCAAGACGTCTAGTGCGCGACGCTTGCCTTTCCTTGCACCCAGTTATACATATACAATAGAGTCGGTAATTCCGGGAGCGAGTATACTACCGCTGTATGGCACTTTATTTAGTTGAAGCTATTGCTGGAATCAACCTCCTACTCCCCGCTTAGAACCCCGCAACCCCGCACTATACGACCCCACCCCCGGCTCCCAAGCTAAAAAAGCAAGTCACCTTGTTATAGTTGTTTATTAGATACTTGGGTAGTAAGTTATAATAAAAGAAGAAGCTTTTTCTTTCTATCTAGCTGGGTTGTTGTTAATATCTGTAGGTAGCGGGCTTCTACAACCTCTCTCGCTAGTATTTTAATACCGACCTAGACACCTATTTACACTGTAAAACGACTAGGAAGGATAGTGCCTACGGTTAGGTACCCCTAGCGTTATCAGTTAGTGCAACAATAGCGCTAAGTTCGCTAAAAATTACTATATTGAAGGATTCATGAAGTATACCTATCCCCAATTTCTTTCATCAATCATCGTGTATCGTTCCCGCCGCAGAAGTTACTCAAAACGCATAATTCTGGGGTGGTGACCACCTCCCTACATAGTAGATGGATGGAAGGCGGGATGGATTTTCCTTAGGTACCTATTTAAGCAAATAAAATCTGTTGTATGATTGTTCCACGGCTACCCCTCTTTCATCGTTGGCATTTCCGTACATCTCAAGTTTTGAAGCACCCTGCAGTTTGCTTGCCAACCTCCCTTTAGATTGATCACCACAAGTAAGTAGGTATACTAATCATGATCGCGCTGCATATCATCCGTGAGTAACTGGGAAATACATCAGGATGGCTCGCTCACGGCACGATTTGAACCGAGGATGGCAATTCCGAGAAGACGACGGGAGCTCATCCAACGGAAACCCATGGCTTCCAGTGCAGAGTGTCCCAACTCAGGTCCATATGGATCTGTTGGCCAACAAGAAGTATGCTAACGGTTCACTTTCACATGGTCTCCCGCTCGGGTCCTCGACAGGATAGTCGAAACTACGGTCACGATTCTATTACTTACACCTTTATAGAATATCGGATCCCTTCCTGGACCTCAACGAGCTAGATGTCCGATCGCTTGCCGAAAAGCGATGGACGTACAGAACAGAATTCACCAAGCCCACAGAACTGTCGACGGAGACATCGTCTACAGTTGACTTGGTGTTCGAGGGTCTTGACACTTTCGCCACGGTTTTGTTGAACGGCGCCGAGATCTTGAAGTCTGATAACATGTTCATTTCTCATCGCATCGACGTGACTGGCCAACTGAAGGATATGAACGAGCTAGAAATTCATTTCGATTCGGCGATGCTTCGTGGAAGAGACCTAGTAAAGGAACACTCACACGAGCATACTTTCTACGTGAGGCAAACGGAAGTTAGCCGCGTGCCTGTGCGGAAAGCTCAGTGTAAGTAATTTTGGGCCCCTTTATTCAATGGGCTTCTCGCGCAATTTCTCTAAAACCACGAAAGGGTAGCTAACTCTTCATGATTTAAGACCACTGGGGTTGGGATTGGGGTCCCATATTGATAACGGCCGGCCCTTGGAAACCCGTTTACCTTGAGCAGTACGTTGCGAGAATCGAAGATGTTTGGGCTGAGTATGAAGTGAGCGAAGACCTCCAGACTTGTTCCGGCCGGTTTTTCGTAAAGGCGTCTGGACCAAGTGCCCAACCAGTTAAAATATCGTTGTCGTTGAACGGAGAGGCTCTTTTTGAAGAAGAATGCACAGTCGACTCGAGCGGCAACGCCGAAATATCCTTTTCAACAAACGGGGCAAGGCTTTGGTATCCCTTTACACACGGTGATCAGACTCGATACGAATTGAAGGCGACTCTAGGGTCCCACGACACAAAGTCCAAGATGATCGGCTTCCGGCGAGCTGAACTCATCCAACGAGAAGATGCATTCGGAAAATCGTTCTTCTTCAAAATCAACGGCGAAGACATATTCTGTGGCGGATCTTGCTGGATCCCAGCCGACAGCTTCTTACCCCAGGTTTCGGAGAAACGATATCGGGGCTGGGTTAAACTTATGAAAGAAGGTAATCAAAATATGATACGTGTCTGGGGTGGTGGGATCTATGAGCACGATGCCTTTTTCGATGCTTGTGATGAGTTCGGAATTATGGTTTGGCAAGACTTCGCCTTTGCGTGTGCATCCTAGTGAGTATTTTTGGGCTATTTTCCTATTTTAGCGGTTTCTGGGGCATAGGCTTTCCATTTTGATGAAAGTCATGCTTAGAAACTTCTAAGATTCTCGAAAATGATACTCCCGATGAGCGAAGATTAACTCTTAGTGCTCTAGTCCTACGTACAAGTCTTTTCTAGACTCCGTAGAGAAAGAAGCACGACAGAATATTCGCCGATTGAGGTCACATCCTTCGTTGATCATTTGGGCCGGCAGCAACGAAGACTATCAAGTCCAAGAACGATACAAGCTTGAATATAACTACGAAGATAAAGATCCCCAGTCGTGGCTAAAGACCTCCTTCCCTGCACGGTATACTTACGAATATCTTTTGCCGAAGATCGTATCCGAGGAAGACCGATTTGCCATCTAGTGCGTGTTTTGAAGGCTGTTCTCACTGATTCCTAGTCAGCACAATTACTAACTACTGGTTCGAATAGTCACCCCACCAGTCCTTGGGGTGATGGCAAGAATACTGCGGACCCTACTGTTGGTGATAAGCACCAATGGGACAGTATGTAGTTCGCCAAATTCTTGCTGTATAGAATGCTGACGCGCCTAGTCTGGCACGGTGAAATGAACAGATACCAAGAAGCTTACAGACTATCCGCTCGCTTCATTAGTGAATTTGGAAGTAAGTAGACTTTGAATCGTACTGTATCAACATTTCAACTGGGCAAGGAACAACACCTCGAGCTTTAGCTATAACTCCATCCTCAACGGCGAAAAGCATATACTGATATCTGTGTAGTGGAGGCATACCCCCATTTGGAAACTATTCGTAGCATGATCACCACCGAGAGGCAAAGATACCCAGGGTCGATGATGATGGACTTTCGCAACAAGGCTATTGATCATGAACGCCGGTTATCTACTTACGTTACCGAAAACTTCACAGTCAAACACGACATCTCGTCGTTCACACACTTGACCCAAATGGTTCAAGCCGAGGCTATGCACTTTGCATACAAGACCTGGCGGCGGGAATGGGGCCAGAGAAAGTGTGGGGGAGTCCTAGTTTGGCAGCTCAATGATTGTTGGCCTACGATGAGCTGGGCGGTTGTTGACTATTTCCTCGTGAAGAAACCGGCATACTACGCGATCAAGAACGCCTTGAAACCACTGGATATCGGAATATCAAGGGAATACCACGATTGGACGTCGGGCCACGTTGACCCTAGGGATTCATTCAAGGATACCAAGTTCGATCTTTGGGTTGTCAGTGACCGAACTCAATCAGCACAGGCTGACGTGACTGTGAGATTCATCTCCATAAAGACCGGCCAAGATAAGAGACCGCCAATGAAGCTTACTTCGGTAACTATACACCCCAATACCACGACCGAGATCTTAAAGGGCCACGACGTCGCCGAAGATATTACAGCGGTCCAAAATGACGCGCGGTCTTTCGATATCGCCGAATCTGAACCATATGTGATTCACGCCACTATCACAATCGGCAATCAGCTTACGGCCTCTGACACCTACTGGCCTCAGCCCTTAAAATATCTCGACTTTGACAATCGTAATGTCACTGTTAAAGATATCGGGGATAGCAAAGTTATGGTGTCAGCCGCTCGTCCTACGAAAGGATTCGTGTTCGAGGAAACGCGGGGCGTGAACCTAAGTGACAATGGGTTTGACATTATCCCGGGGCAGGAGAAGATAATCAAGGTAATAGGCACTCACATCCAGTCGCTCAGATATACATACGTAGGAGCCCCTGAGGGGTCGATGACTTTATCGGCGCAGTAAGGCAAACCCTCTTCTTACGAAGTGCTCAGAGCGTGTAGATAAGAAACCTGCATGGATTAGTCAAGGAAAAATCGATAACGCAATAATGGAGTGCAGATTCAGGAAGATAATCAAGTTACGAGATCCTAACGCGATAGGAAGGTACTATCGAAATTCCACTTATGACAAGTTTCGTGGTCTTGCCACGTTGTGCTTCGTGTTTCTTGCTATCTTGCTACAGTCTAAGAGAGGGTCTGCCGTGATACTATTTCTAAAGGTCTGGAGGCTATCTGTAACCGACGACGGCGGCGTCGCGTGTACAGTTGCTTCCGGCGTCATGCATAGGTGCTCTACGACCCCCCGCGCAACAATCCTTATTACTTACCCCTATGATCGGCCATTTTGGTAAGAGTTTAATATGATATCTTTAGAGAATTGTAACAATTCAGGTTTGGGGTAAGGGATTTTGTTTCTACTTTGGGAAAATGGATGTTATCTACCCACATCTGGCTGGCGCCAGACACTCCAAGAATGACATATTGTAGGAGATATTACTCTCTCTGATTTATATACACTCTTGGCATGGCGCTTGACAAATCTGAGGTTATCGTGAAGCTTCTTAGGTTACAGCAGATCAAATGTAATGTTATGAATCTCGAGTGCAGGTAAACACATATTTTAATAGCGCCGTATACTCCAACTTGCGTCGAATGGAACTGCCCTTTGTATCTCTGATGCTTACTATCGGGGTTTAGTTAGTTAGAGGCTAGTCTGGGAAAACCACATGTTCTTGTTACCATCGTCGGATAGTTGCCGTATGTACGGGACCATTTCCCGCATAGTTATTCCCCGATAGATCCTTTAGCGAACGGCACAGGACTTAGGGCATACCTAGGTAGCCGCCAGGTAGCCTTGTTAATTAAAGAAGGTCTTTTAGTTCCATTGTGGAATAAAGAACATTTGGAATCACGCCGGGCGGTAAATTCCGGCCAAGCGAGCTTCGGTCGCGAAGATCCATGTGGACGGAGTTGTCAAGGGTGATAAGGAACACGACATCGAGTTTCCATGACTTGGCTGTCTTCATAGGTTACACAAATCGAGTAGGTATTTGGAAAGAGAAATCCGGACTATTCGGTCCTTGTTTCATCCTTCTAGACGCCTCTCTATGCGCATAATAGAACGATATGGCTTCTATTTGCGATGAAACCGCAACCCCTGTTCTTGTAAGCCAAGTCTATTATGCTTTGCTACGGCTCTTCTCTGCATACCTATTGTCGAAGAGTGATACCGGTAGTGTGGTTTGGGTGAAGGGGTATGAACGAATACCGTGATATCGAGCCAAAGGTGAGCAGGTGTGGTACGTTCCCGCTGAACCGACCGACCAATCCCTCGGTAATTGAGATGTGTCGTTGATCGGAGTTCTTAGGTAACATGAAAGAGCTGTCTTTACTACTGCTACCCATCTATTGCGGCTACCTAGCTACCGTCCACGCTTCATACGGTATTCAGTTCCGCGAGCAGGCTTACCTATCTCAATTCCCTATACTATCATTTGCTACGCCGCGACATATAGCCGATGAAGACTGACTGTCTTAAGCGTAGTATACTAATACCGACAACTAATACTAGGTAACATAGTCTGTTTGGCGTTATTTTGATGACATTTGATGTCATTTTGTGCAATTTAGAAACTGTCGAGCCAAGCTAGTATGGAGCTGAGGCTTAGTAATAGTGATCGCGCACTATTATATTGGCCTTTATTTAGGTACCTATGCGTATGTAGATAGGGACTTGATCTAGACCAGAGTGCATACCGTATGCTGGGCGTCTCTGTAATGGGTTCTCGAAACTATCGAAATCTATCTCACGACGGACCATTATTGGCCGACCTGGATCCAAGCGCCTCAAACGTGCATGAAGCATTGGGGGTCAGTGTAGCATTCCGCAACTGATACACCCTTGACNTTTTTTTCCTCCTGCGAGACAAACAGCTGTGACCAGTTCGCCGTAGCGTGGTGTAATTACCTAGTTTGTGTGGTGGCATGTTCGTCAAAACCGGCCGGTGGGAGAATGGAGACGGGACCCCTGAAGACCAAGACCTACGGTGGGATCAGTATTTGTGTAATGCCGTATGTGCCGCAGCCACACCCAGACGCCCTTCCCGACCTCCATGGCCTATCATCTACTATGTAGGGTAGGTAACTGGTAACTGTAGGTGCGCGCGCACCCAGTACCGACAGTGCAGAATTACTGCATATACGGGGGGCAGACGACGACGACGACGCCGCTGGTGGCCGCTGGCGTCAACTCGCTTGGAATCATCTTTCCTAGCACGCACGCACGCACGCACGCACATGCATTCATTCATTCGTTCGTTCGTTTGTCCGTCCCGTTGGTTCGTTCGTGTGGACGGGGGAGATTTATTCCGCCTTGATGATGACAGACGGGACCCCTGCTTCCTCTAGTACATACATTACATTACATCCACACACATAGGCTATCTAACGTACAGGCATGATATAATGTCGATGAAAAGACGGAGTAACAGCACCATCACCAAGCACCAAGCACCAACCTAGAATCCTAACCAGAATCCTGGATAAAATTCAATAAAAGTTTCTTAATCCCTTCGCTAAAGCCTGTGCTGGTGTGTAAGCTTACACGACGGTTAATCTGACCTGACAACGCATTGCCGGCTGGTGAAGGAGCGCTAGCACGGCGTTACGTGATGCCAAGAAGGCGTGCATGCGGAAGGACGATTGGAATCCTTAGGTGGCGCTACTGGCCAGTTGTAGCGTGTGTGTGTGTGTAGCGCGTAATACATACTACACATAAACGGGTTGTCTTGGGACGAGATGGGGATGTAAGTATTTGTGGATAGCGTCGCCATACCGCAGGCAGTGTGGTCTACCTACTGCAGAGTCTGCTGCGTCTAGTATAGTATAGTATAGTATAGTATAGGCGATGCATGTAAGTATAGTAGCAGCGCCTCCCAGCCCAGTTTCAGCTGCGTGCCCGGCCGGCAAAAATAAACTGTCAACAGGTTCCCCCCCCAAAAAACGTGTGTTTGTAGCCTCATTGATCTGCGTGCGGTGTGTTTATGTATGTACCGTGCCAGGGTCGGGTGCCTTGCACTAAGATGTCTCACCTGGGAGTTACTTCTGGCCTGGCACTCGGTATTTAACATGCAAGATTCGTATAATTCTGTGCATGTTATAGTACAATACCACGCCGGTATGTAACCAAGGTGCTTACACTACCTGCTTGGCCTCCTCTGCTGTGCCGGTGGGTGAGAGTTGTATAGGTACCGAGATACTGCCAGGGAGTCTAGTCTAGTGAGTGTAAGTAAGTCCTGCGCCTAGTCTTGTNCCCCCCGGTCGTATACCCAGTCCACTCGGTAGCGTAGGCGATGGCCAAGCGGCTAGGGTCCAGCGCCAAGCTTCCAGGGAAGGGTAGGTTTGATAAGACCGCCATTTGGCATCCAACGTGGGTAGGCTAGATAGTGTGATGGCTCGCGAGGACGAGAGAGGGGTGAGAAGCGAATGAGTAATCCAGCCCACGGCGGAGGGGCATCTCGGGGTTGGGCGCTGGGAGTTGAGGAATGGTTCGAGGTGAGTAGTAAGACCGCTGTCCGTCGGCGAGCAGACACGCTCATTGGTGGGGAGACTAAACTCGCTGTTGCAACTCGTGAAGAAGCTGTTGCAATCTGCAACTGAATGACAATTCTTTGCTTACATGCTTGCGATATGCAGGCATATCTATCATACACACTAAGCCTTATCTAAGACAGACCAGAGACCCCCCTGCTTGCCTGCCGCCATGACCAGGGCAGGTTGAGCGCCACGGACCCGTTGTTTCTTGAGACGACGATTCCCTCGTGAAAGCCTCTGATAGTGCGTACGGCATGTGGGCGCTAGTCGGCGCAGGAAGCCCTTCGATATCAGGGATGGCAGGCCGGGCCAGGTAAGGTATCGGGCATGTCAAGGTGGTGGTGTAGGTAGTAGAACCTGTATGGCTATGCAGAGCCCGTAAGCGTCTGACAATGCCGCCCAATACTGTATCGTGTATATAAGATATACAACCCAAAACTGCCGCCGCACGCACGCACGGCATACAAGGAAGGGCAACTTAGCTTCCGGATCCCGATACTCTAAATCCACGATCTTGCTTGGCAAGACTGAACCGCAACACACATACATACACATACAGACAGACAGACAGACAGAAACGATGTTTTGCACACTGAAACACAGTCTCTCCGACGAGTCGTATACGTTCGAGACGACGACACCGCCTTTCTCGAGGAAGCGTGAAGGAAGGTTAGCTAAAATAGCTTGCACAAACTGTCGGATAAGCAAGGTAAATATATACCAGATTCACCGCTACGCTATAGCTTGTATGGGCTAGTTGGCTAAACGTCTTGTTCCAATAGTTAAAATGTTCTGGAGAGCCAAACGGCTGCCAGCGATGTCTATCTAAAAAGATCGACTGCCGCTATCCCAGTCCACCAAGGGGAAATAGCCACAAGAAGTCTCAATCGCGATCACAATCACAATCACAATCACGGTCACAAACACAAGCGCAAGCACCAGCACGAGCACCAGTACCAACACCGCCAGAAACTCCCCAATTCCAACCGCACTCGAGGCCTTCCTCAGCGCCGTGTGTAGAGGCAACAGCCGATGATGACTTCATCACAGTCATTTCAAATCAGGAGACAACGTACACCAACACGTTAGACGACTTAGATTTGAGCCTTGGTGGTTTTGAAGTGTCTGACTTCACCACGCCCGAGAGTATTCCTGGACTGATGCCAGATGGAGAGTATATGGACCCCTCAGATGCCATGAGGCCATGGCATCAACCATTCACTTTTACATCCGACGGTATGACATCGCCCTGGGATGGCACATCGGAACGAGACGACGTTGTCTTTAGCGTCGACAGTAAAACGTCAACTATGCCATCATCCCCAGACACGTGCGACACAAGCTGCTCCTGTTTCTCCCAGGCTGTCAGCACCTACGAAGCTATAGAAGTAGCCGTCTGGGGCCAGAACGATCTATGGAGGAATGCCGACGACATGCTACGATATCAAAAGAAAGCATTGATTGAGTGCGAGGAGCTTCTCGAGTGCAGAAGGTGTACGACGCAGTCTGCTTACACCATGTTACTGTTATCAATGTGCCGGAGAATTCTGACCACATTGGGCGATCTATGCCACGGTCCTTCATCATGGGCGGGTTCAGATACAGTCACAAATCTAGAACAAGGGCCCGAAGAGAAGCGGCGCAAGTATGCAGACGACAGCGAGGGTGCGGACGAGAGCCGCAACCGGGGATATGGCATAAGCATACGCAACAGACAGCTAGATGACGACGACGAACACCTTGTCTTACAGAGCTTGCTCACCGCACGTGTCGCGCGATTAGGGCGGCTGCTTAGCGCTCTCGACAAGGTTGTCAGCGAGCACAACTGGCCGGCGCACAAGGCGATAATACGGGAATTGCAGACCCGTCTTACTGGGAATTCGTTTATCGTTGAAAAGATACGAAGATCCTGGACTGCATAGATTCATTGTACAACCTATAGACTTTCTGAAGATCATAGACATACACACACACATAGACGGCATTGGCATACCCATCTATACATAGAAGCAATAACGACTGAAACGTTAATGATGAACGCCATTGATAATGATCTTCAGAGTCTTGACCCCGAAACGTGCAATTTCGAAATGACTTGCTCACTATCGTGATTTCGGTTGTACAGATACACGTGCGTGTGTTTGTGTGTGTGTGTGCAAACCAAACAGACTATTTGGACGTCGGCAAATGCCGTTTCGCTGACCACGTTGGCGAGATACCTTGTCAGCTGAGAGCCATGCTCTGCCGATCGCTATATTTCCACTGCCATGGGGACGGTCGCGAACATCCGAATATCTTCTCTGGATTTGGATTTGGGTTGTTTTGTTTGGGATAGTTTAGTGTCGTCGGGGCCTCCGTTTGCTGGTCCGTTGGGCACATCTTATCCTAGTTAGGGTTTGGTCTTGGTCGCTTACTCACCACTATGAGGCTAATTTTAGCGAATTGCGGCCAAACAAAACACGAGGCAGGACAAGGCGGGAGGAAGGCATCTTGGCTTTGTTCGTTGGCTTCCTCCAATGTTCCCTGCTAGGCCGAATGGGTGTCAATTTTATCTCGCAAGGTCTACCCTGGACGTTTAGGGCATTTCGAACGTTCTGAAGGTGTATACTCTCGACCGCACATCTCATGTAAGCTCGAGCTAGTGTAGCGTAGCTCAGTGCATACATAGCTAGCTAGTTAGATTAAGCATTGAGCTTATCGCCTTGCGAGGTGGCAGGGCCATCCATCCCACGCCAGAGGGTTAGTCAGACGCTGACATGCGAATAAAGTTCTGGGCAGGTTCTGGGGTTCGTTGCATTGTAAGATCTGAAACAAGTTGATTAAGCGCCTAAAGGTTAAAGTATGTGTCAGCCTGGCCATATTGCCGCCATATTGCCTCTAGTTCTCTACTTGTACTAGATGGATAGTGTAGAGTAAGAAGGTTGGGACGACTTACATACTTGCTTGGAATACCTACCATCCCTCCTAGGTCTAGGCCCAGCTATAGCATTGTCCATCGGGTCCGAGAATAGCTACTAGGTATGTAGATGTTGATTTGAAGAAGACCAACATTCCTACTAGCATGGACTATAGCGAATTGTCACAGCAACAGCTATGACCGCCCTGTTGACCGTGCGGCATAGTAAGAGGCATCTGCCTCAAATGAAGCATAGAATCCTCTGCTACTGTATATGGCATTAGCGCTACTGTACTCTTCAGAGACTAGAGTGTCCTGCCAATCGCAATATTCAGCAGTGAGCAGTGAGTTGGATATCCGGATATTAACATTATACTGTAGTAAGACCAGGAAATAACATCTCACAACTTCAGTCTTTCATAATAGCGAGATAGTACCATGATTAATATTTCAAGAGAATACTCGGTGTCCACATATGCTCACCCGGCTCACCCCTTAAGAAGACATTCTCGGACTTTCACTTTTGGGTAAGCAAGTAGATACTGGGTAGATGCCTATGATAGTTACAAGAATTAGGTAGGGTAGGAAACGAAGACTCTTCTACGGCGCTAATACACTCTGACTGCATTGCCAGTTGTCCGTCCCTGTTTTCCCTACACAATGACCCATTGACTCTAGTATAGCACTAGGGATGCCAAGTGAGAATCAAAGACAGCATGCTGGAGTAAAGTCCTAGGTACGCCACATCAGGCTCGTTTCAGGGCGAGTCCAATACCACCCATGCTAAGGCATGCCAAGAAAAACTAAACGGACATCGGGCTCGTGCACTCCGACTTGTAAAAAAAAAAAGTGCCTAAAAGAATGGAGCTACATGGTAAAGAATTCTGGAACCACATCACCCCATGGAAGTTGATATCGTATAATTTCTTGTTTGGCGCAAGCGAGACACTCGAGGCAGCCATTAACGCCGGCAGCGCGCCCTGAGGTACGGGTTAGATAGATAGTTGCGTGGTGGTATGTATGGCGTACGTTACATCACATGTCGTTGCATTAGAGACCTACATACAGTGAACCAACTCGCTTGGCTTACGCCCAAACTACGATTATTAGTCAACCTGTGTGAGTTTATAGACGCTCAATCTAGCTACTTACTTCTTGTTGTATGTGTAACTAATTCTTTATCTCAAGACTCTAATATCGCTATACGATCTAGCGTACCAAACTCTATCTAACTACCGCGTGTTTTCACGTTTCAAAGTGTCTAGATAATAATAGCAACGGCTATAAGTCAGCGAACTGGAGCCGGCTCCCACTTAATTTGGAAGGCCCGAACATGGGCACTAGATTTGGAATTTCCGATTGGAGTTCCCAGCCAAGCAAGGTCTGACACCCTTACCTACAGTACCCAAACTACGCATGCGCTACTAGTGTATGTGCCGCTGTAGTGTCGCTGTAGTGTCACTGTAGGGTAGGTAACGCTACGATGGCAGTGTTCCCGTAGTGGTGGACCTAGAACTAGATGGGAGATAGGGGCAAGACTCAAGGCCAAATGGAGCTTAGATACAGGACTGGACGGCTTCAGCTACCTGCTTAGCCAGGTACACTATGTGAGGGAACTTTCCCCAGACGAAGCCACGATTTGTCAGTCAGAGCCACGAAGATAGTATCGACAGGGGACCTGTTCTCTATTTAGAAAATTACTACAGGCATTTGGCTCTGTTGATCGTAGCTGTGTAGGTAAGCAGCGGGTTCCCATTGTAGCTTTCCGAGGCATTATTATAAGTTGAAACCTGATGGCTGGCTACTATCACATGTTCTCCCGGCCTTCATACCATACAAGCTTTATAGTTGCCTGCTTCATAGCCAACTAGTCTCTCACAGCTCTTCCTTTATCTCTACATCTACCCCATAAGCTCAGTCTTACGCAAGTCCTGCCTTGTTCAATATATACCTAGTAGATCTCCTACCATCTAGCATCATACGATTTTTCTTCACAATGGAATCAGGCACACGGAGTAAGTGAATTCCATTGAGCCTCCTCCCGGACGCCCGACTAACGATAGCACTAGCACCAGTATCATCCCCTTGGGCACCATTGAAGTCATCACTACGACCTCTACTAGATTCTATCTATCCCCATCAACGACGTCCAACAGGACTTCTCACACCAACCCCCATGACTCTACAAAAGACACCACAGGCCGACTACTCCCGCATGGCCAAGGACGATTCAGTGATTGCTCAGAAGAGTACTGAGGAGAGCTCGTCTTCCGAGCCAGCACAGACAACTCAGGACGACATGGAGCTCGGCAATGGATGGACATGGAGCGCTCACAAGGAGAAGATCATCCTAAGCCCTTACGAGTACATCGCCTCGGAACCTGGCAAGGAGTTCCGAACACTACTTCTCAACGCTTTCAACACCTGGCTTGAGGTTCCCGAGGAGAGCCTTGCCATCATCACGAAGGTAGTGCGCATGCTACACACCGCGTCTCTACTCATCGATGACATTCAAGACAACTCGATGCTGAGGAGAGGACGACCCGTTGCTCACAACATTTTCGGTGTGGCACAAACGATCAATGCCGGCAACTACGTCTACTTCCTTGCCCTGAAAGAGCTTCAAAAGCTGAATAACCCTGCCAAGGCCATGGATATCTACACAACCGAGATGCTCTACCTACATCGAGGCCAGGGTATGGATCTGTACTGGCGCGATACCTTGACCTGCCCCACCGAGGACGACTACCTCGAAATGGTCTCAAACAAGACTGGCGGTCTCTTCCGTCTCGCCGTCAAGCTAATGCAATCTCAATCCACCACATCATTCGACTGCCTACCTCTCGCCGAGCTCCTCGGCCAGGCCTTCCAGATCGCCGACGACTACAAGAACTTGGCCAACCTCGACTACACCCAGAAGAAGGGTCTCTGCGAGGATCTGACCGAGGGCAAATTCTCCTTCCCCGTCATCCACAGCATACGGTCGAACCCCGAGAACCAGGAACTCCTCCACATTCTCGCTCAACGCCCCACCGACGTTGACACCAAGAAGTACGCCGTCCGCTACATTGAGAGCACCGGCAGTCTAGAGTACACCAAGGAGCTCGTCGGCATATTAATTGCCAAGGCCAAGGAGGAGGCTGACTCCATTGACGCCGGATCTGACAAGAGCAAGGGAATCCATGCCCTGTTGGCTAAGCTCGATCTTAAGTAAACTTGTTGCCGTTGCAAGCGTTTTGTTTTCTATGTATATGTTGTCAGATCTATAAGGCATATTAGGGAAGGGCATGGGAGAGACATTATTTTACACTACACTTATTGGGTATGCGGGCGTCTACGGTGTTGATATCCAAACTCGATCGGGTTCTAGACTATTGAAATGACTGAATTATGAAAAGTTCCAATTATATCTGTTCAGTGATCTATTTCTCAGGTGTATAGGTGTATGCCATTATGATCCGGTTATGGACACTTAAGACGTACTCCAACGTGATTGACTATGATAACACATTTTTGTATTGTAATGAATTGAAGCTGGGCTTCACATGGCTTGATTTTGCTTCACTACCTACCCTCACCGTTATCTATCCACACCGGTTGAGCCCCCGATTCAGCCTCACAACCCTGTATGTATGTATGGTCTTGTATTTGAATATGTCATTGCGATTCCAGGTACCCATGTCATAATCGTAAGCAGCCCTTAAACTTGCTGGAGATGAGTGCTGCCAACATACCTAGGTATTTGACCGGTGTCGTGTTGCGTTAGACCCCGTCGGTCGAGCGTTAGTTAAACGCTTGTGCGTATATTGATCCAAGGCGACCAGGGCAGCTTACCTAACTAGGTATAGTGATTAGTCCCAACAGATTGAATCTTCAACACGTGTAGCCATGTCGTTATTAGTAATTAGCCGGGGACAAGCTAGACTAGCGGTACCTTTGTGGCGCCTCCAGCTAAGCTTATTTGATCCTCGCGCCGGCATGTATGCGCCGTATTCACACTACCGTAGATACCGTCCACCTTAGGTAGCTCTACTGGCGCTATCGTCTTACCTACTAGTTTCACCTCAAATATAGGTCGTACTAAGTATAGTATAGTACCTACTTTGTAGAAGGGCTGTATAGGTTTACACAACGGTCATCATTACTAATATCATTGGCTAGAACTACTTAGTCTCAACGAACACCTGGCAGAACATGGTCTGTAGAATGATGGAAATCTCAAATCTTTGAAGACGCTAAACCTCTAGATATTCTATGTACACCCCACGCCTAACCGTTGAAAAAGCACCAATGCAACTATTTACCTAGTTATGTAACAATTTTGAACATGCTTTACTTGCGTGGGGTAAAGATTAGAGTCTGTCTAGGGTCGGGGCGGACGAGACCACCCTTGTGTAGGTTCTTAGGCCGTTCTGTTTGTCCGGGAGGGAATGAAATGTCGTAGTTAAGGAGAAGGTTGGCGAGCACCACCTTGATGTTGGAGGCGGCGAAGAAGCGACCGGGGCAGGCAGTCTTGCCTTGGCCGAAGGCCAGACTCTCAGGGCCGGTTGTCGCGAATTGATGTCGGTTGGCCTCGACCTTGGACGACATTCTCTTGTCGTAGAAGCGGAAACCATCAAATGTCTCGGGGTTAGAGTAGATATCGGGATCTGTGGCGACAGCGTGGCTAGGCATGGTAATGTAGGTTCCGACGGGGAGCGTGGTGCCGTCCTCGAACTTGAGGGGCTTTGCGACTTTTCGGTTGAAGGTCACTATCGGGGTTTTACAGTCAGCAACGTCATTCATTTCTCTCAAATGCGACTTAAGCCATGTATGTATGGTGGCCGGCAGCCTGCAGGGCGCACTTACTCAACACAGCCTGGTTCATACGCTGCGACTCCTTCATGAAACTATCGATTTTCTTCATCTTGGCAATGCCAGCTAGCGTCCAGCCGGACTCATCGACGGCCTGCTGGACGTCTTGGCGCAGTTGCTCCATAAATTCAGGGTTGGCACAGAGGTCGAATAGCACATGAATGATGGTCGCCGAGCTGGTGTGGACGGAAGCCAGAGCCATGAACAGCATGTTGTGAGCCAGAACGTCGGGGTTGCGGTCGCTTCCACGGGCCGAATCCGCAAGCCATTGAAGCATGTCGATAGGCTTCTCATCGCCCTCCTTCAAGGCCAATCGCTCGGCAAAGATGTGACTAAAGGTCTTCTTGGCAACGTAGAGATGGTGGTCGAGGAGCTTGGATCCCTCTAGGAAGGGGTAGATGAGGGGTCGTACGAAGGCCGGGTAGGGTCGCAGCTTGACGGCAACGCTTACTACGTCCATCGAGTAGTCGGCGGCCGACTTGAGCCATTCTTCATTTCGGCTGATGGTTGTGCCACCAAACATGCGCGAGGCGTTCTTGGTTATAATGCCGACCATGGTGTCATATGCCTTGAGCTCGACCTTGTTGGGGATAAGCCGCGAGAGGGTGTGGTTTGCTTCATCGTTGAGGGGACCAATCAAGTGATCTGCCGCGCATTGTTAGCAACGCTGCACGTTTCCGCACACTGCATGGTTGGGTTGCAATTACGTAGGTTTCGGGTCAGTTGGTCCTTGCAAACGTCGATGTGCAGAGGACTCCTGAACACGACATCGAGGTTGGTTTGGGCGCTAAGAAGTCGCTTTATGGGCGTCACATGTTAGCAATATAAAGAATATGGCAGAGGGACCGAATTGAGCAAAACCGTACCTCTCGAAGACCTTCAACCATATCCAGTGTTCCCTCGGGAACCTTGCTGTTGATCTCCTCGATATACTTGGGACTCAATACAACACGCTCCACATTCAATGTCTGTACCAAAAACATTCCGTTCTTGTTCTGCATGTAGCCAGCCGTTAGTCACTGCATTCGGGCTGCACGATCCCTGAACCTCGGTGAAAGCCTTACCTTCCTGTAGCCCTCGTTGATGATCTTGGTGCCGTTTTTGGCGAAGTCACGCTTGACATCATTGATGCCAATACCGAACATGCCCGGCGCCTTTCCGGCTCGTGGCACGAAGCTCAGGTCTGGTGTCGCGATGAAGCGATAGTAGGCCCAAACTAGAAACACCACCGTTATGCCGGCCGTTCCCAGAATGCGGACTGCATCATCGCGCTCGAGAAAGGCTTGAAACTGCGCCGTAACGTCCATTGTTGTCGCCATATTGGGCCTTCGATTCGACAGCAGTTAGAGTCGTCGTAGATAGAATTGGTGCCCGGGAGATTGACTGACTTGGAGCACCGAGCTCGACTTTTTAGATATCTACGATGCGACCCAGCACCGCCTGCAGATCGTCGAAATCGAAATTCAAATGGCCCGTTTCAGCACTGGTTGGTGCCCCCTAATAATAGACGGAGGTCTTGATGGGGCGGACCCCGGTACGGCGATGCCGATTTTGGCGATCCGACCGTCGGTCGCTGGGTTTTATTTTTGGATCTCGACTATACTATGTACAGTCAGACGGATTGACAAATCGCGACCTGTCTATATGATCCTACTGGGCGCCTTCTGGGGCATCAAACAACTAGTGGGAGCATCCATAAGCACATGCTTACCTAGCTAAGCCTGGCTTTCTCATATTAAGGACTCCGACTATGTGGTCTGCATACTGTGGTTTATAAGTGGCAGCAGATAGACAAATAAAAAAGGGGCACAATAATCAGTAAAATGACCTGTAGATAACACCACCATCGTACGTTAATGAGCTCGAATTCAATTCCTCTCTATGTAGTATTCTGGCACGTAGAAGGGCGATAGACGATTTTTTTTTTTCTCACAACTCGGGCATACACAACAGCTGATCAACATGGGGGACGCCAACCGCCTTGCCGACGACGCTAAGTCGCTGATTCGAACGGCCCTGGAAAACTATACTGACAAGTATGGTTTGGGGGCGATGAGCGTTGCTGCTTATGATACGGCCTGGGTTGCGATGGTAACCAAGGTCGTAGACGGACAGAAGCAGTGGCTTTTCCCTGAGTGCTTCGAATACGTTCTATCTACTCAGTCGGAAGAGGGCGGCTGGACGATCGGCTTAGGTGCTCAAATCGACGGCATTTTAAACACAGCAGGCCCTCTATTGGCCCTTAAGCGCCACCAGGCAGAGCCTCTTCAACTCCAGCACGATGCTCAAGATATTGCTAAGCGGGTCGAGAAGGCGACATCCTCTCTACGGTCCCAATTGGCTGCTTGGGATGTGTCGACCACAGAACATGTCGGGTTCGAAATCATTGTCCCGGCCATGCTCGAACTGCTAGAGAAGGAAGATTCGTCGCTGGTTTTCGAATTTGAGTCTAAGAAGCTTCTCATGAAGATCAACAACGCGAAGATGTCGCGTTTCCGACCAGAGTTCCTTTACGGTCCCCGGAGATTCACAGCACTTCACTCTCTGGAGTCCTTCATCGGCAAATTGGATTTCGACAAGGTGAAGCACCACAGAGTGCACGGCTCCATGTTGGGCTCGCCCTCTTCAACTGCCGCGTACATGATGTATTCTTCGCAGTGGGATGACGAGTCCGAGGAGTACATCCGGCACGTGATTAAATACGCCGCCGGTCGAAACAGCGGTGGTGTTCCCAGTGCTTTCCCTTCTACACATTTCGAAATCACATGGGTGAGTTATCATTGGAAACATAGTTCAATTAAGGTTCTGACTTTTTTCCGGTAGATGCTGTCAACTTTACTAAGAGCCGGCTTTACTCATGCTGATTTGGAGAGCCCTGAGCTGACTAAGATGCTGGACATCATGAGCCACTCCTTTGAGGCTGAGAAGGGTGTTCTCGGTTTCGGTATGTTCCTCTCAACTTAGCCGATTTTCAAAATGCGATGTCACTAATCCCACTTATAGCTCCTTACTTTGAGGCGGATGTCGATGACACTGCAAAGACCATTTCTTCACTAAACATGCTTGGTCGGCCTGTTAGCCCTAACAGCTTGATTGAAGTATTCGAGGCAGAAACTCACTTCCGCACATACGCGGGAGAGAGAGATCCCAGCCCAACTGCTAACTGCAATGCGCTCCTCGCTCTTCTCCACCAGCCGGATGTTTCTCTTTTCGCTACCCAGATCCATAAAGTTGCCAAGTTCCTCGTCGATTTCTGGTGGAGGACTGACGGCAAAATCATGGATAAATGGGTATGTTACGCGACGAGACAGGAGAGCGATATGAAAGCTAACTGAAATATACAGAACACATGCTACCTTTATCCATCAGTCCTGATAGTAGAGGCTTTTGTCGATATTTTAAATCTAATTGAGCAGAACAAATTGCCCGGCGTATTTGACGAGGACCTACAGTCTCGGCTTGCAGTTGCTCTATTCCAGGCTTGCCTAAGGCCTCTACTAGATCAACAGGCCGACGGTTCATGGAACAGCTCAATTGAAGAGACTGCTTACGGTGTTCTCATTCTGAGTGAAGCCCGCCGCGTCTGTTTCTTCAACGACCTCCGTCAGCCCCTAGATCAGGCAATCGAGCGTGGTGTAGCTTTCATTAAGTCCATTGAGGACCGACCTCTAAACTATATCTGGATCGAGAAGGTCAGCTATGCCTCTCGCCTCCTGACGGATTCATACACTCTGGGCGCTCTCAAGGCCGCCAGCATGGCGCCAACAAGCGATGCTACGATCGGTTCCAGCCTCTGGCAGAACGTGTCCTCCTCGAGCATGGACAAGCACGTCAAATTATTCGCAAAGGCAGAGCTCTTCAGCGCACACCCCGAATGGGAACTCCGTGGCTCGATGATCGAGGCCGTGCTCTTGAAGCCCCTACTCCTAAAGCGCAGATTGGAGGTGTTCCAGCGCCAGGGAATGCAGGAGGACAAGTACTTCGATCTCATCCCTCTATTCTGGACGAGCCCGAACAACCGCGCCCGGACTTTCGCGTCCGCCTCATTCCTATATGAGGTGTCGCTCCTCTCTATGTTGACCTACCAGGTCGACGAGTTTATGGAGGCCTCGGCAGCGCCCGCTTTCCAGGGCCGCATGTCCGAACTCCGTCAACTCATCTACAGCGTCCTTCCCGAGGAAGAAGTGGTGTCCAACGGCACCAAGGAGCAGAACGGCCACGCTAACGGTACCACCAACGGCAGCGCCACTCCCCAGGAT
>JAPUUL010000304.1:0-21041 GCA_029590625.1 Lasiodiplodia mahajangana
CTGCCTCTTTGGTCCCGGAGCACCTACCTAAGATCGCCATGGCTCCGTCTTCAGCCGACGAGTTCACATCAATAATGGATTCAAACAGGCGGCTGATCTTTTTGAAATGGTGTGTGGTCGAGCGGCTCCAGATGTGGCTGTCGGCACTCGTATCATATGATGTTTTGAGAACCTCATACGTCGATAATGGAGGACTGGCAAACGTGTCAGGCGTGCTGGGCTCCTCCGGAAGTGATAAGCTCGTTGAAATATCATCTTCAAAAGGGGGTATCGAGATCTCACCCTCAAAAAGGGGCACTGAAATATCTACTTCCTGTGTCATTGTCGCTTTCCTGTCGTTGGACGTAACCAGGAGTACGAACGCCTCGGGTTCTAGCAAACATTTTAAGTTCCCTATGATGTCTTCTATTATCGCCTCGGTTACCCCTAAGGTCTTAATAATGACGAAGTCGTAGGTCATCTCTTCAGGAAGACCTAATGCGTCCTTGTTGGGGCTCACTAGAAAGAACGATGTCTTCCTTTGTGATTCATATTGAGTTTGCACGCTCACTAGTGATTCAGCGTTTGTTGAACCGAAACCGTACCTAGAGTATGCCGCTCTAGTTGTCGAGTCGGCAGTTTTTCGAAGCCATAGGCTTGACTTATCTTCTCCGTCTACATTGACCTCAAGAACTTTTAGCAGCGGCTTTTTATGGGCCACCAGGTCGATTATAACGTCTAGCTTGGTAGCTGTCGTCTCATCTTCAGGTGCTAAATAGACCAGTTGATCTTGGGATAGCAAGGAAATATCAGGCTTCCAAGAAACTCTATGGAATGTATGAGGGTCGGGTTTTGCGTCTATATCTAGCTTAGTAACACGAAGGCCGCGCGCTCGTACAAATAGCGAACCACTTTCAGGGTCGCATATCTGAATATTGGCAGAATAGCTTTTCGGCTGCTCCCTGCGGCCGCGCTCCGTAAACACCGATTCGGCTATCGATAGACCTTCGTACAGAACCCTCGGCACCTTATTGATTAGAATATCGTCCAAGAAAGCTGGAACCAGAACATCTTGGACCTTACTGCGCTCACCTGCTACAAGGGCTGGGTTGGCGCTTTGGAAGCAGGCGTCAAGAGCAGCTGGATGGACCGGGTAGTATGATTGAGGCTCCCATTTCGATTGCGGTGGCGTTAATGATATGCGGCTTCGACAGCTACGCTGCCCACTAACTGATTCGATGCTTAGCATCTTTTGGAATGCCGACCCAAAGTTCATACCGATCTTGTTTAAGACCTTATACCATGGCTCGGCTGGCGTAGGATTCTTCAGAGGCAGTAACATGGAGGCGGTGAGAGGCTCATCAACGGCTTCCTGCACGCGCACTAAGCCATTGCAATGATGGAACACTGAGCCGTCTACTTCTGTAGAGATGCGAAATTCGTTCCAGCTTGTACTGCCTGGGACTGGTGCTAGCGATAACAGAACAGAAATCGGTCTGTTGTCTTCAACGACCAAAGCGCGTTGGAAGCGAACGTTGCGAAATCGATAGGCGAGATCTCCCGCTGATTGTACGGCCTGCTTAGCATTCGAGCAATGCTTCTGATACATGGCCTCCAACGCCATAACAACGTAGCCGGCAGCTGGCATCAATACCTGGGGGCCCATGGCGTGGTCACGCAGCCACGGAACGTCAGTTAGATTTAGGCGTTTACGCCAGGTAGGCGCCTGCCAAGGACAGCTGAGAATTTTGCTCCCTATTAGATCGTGCGTTACGTACGGTTTGAAGCGCCAGTCAATACTCGCCGCGCTCTCAAACCAGTACTTAACGGAATGATCCCATGAGTAGTTGGGAAGATCAGTGATGACGTGGACGTCCTCGTAGCCTCCGTTGACTCGAACTAAGTCCACCGGCACTCCTACATTGAACAAGTGGCCGGCTACACCGAAAAGCGACTTTGCCGCATCCCCGTCACGAGACCACGAAGCAAGATAAGTGATATCTGCGGAAGCTGGCGTGGACTTGAGTACTTGCGACACTGGGCCGGCTAGCGCGCCAGAGGGACCTATCTCGATCAAGATATCTGGCTTCTCCGAGTCCGAGACTAGCGCCGTGAGGGCCTCGTCAAAGCGCACGGGTGAGATCATGTTTTTCTTCCAGTAAAGAGCATCTGTTGGGCTTGTTATGCGTGATGCGGTAACTGATGAGAACATTTCGACTTCTTGAGTCGACCCGTCTGCCGAGCCGAAGTCTCCATCGGCTAGGAGTCTTTCGTATTCTTCCCCGGTCGAAACCATGAGTTCCGAGTGATAGGCCAAATTCACCTAGNAATGAAAAAAAATCTCTACGTTAGTAAACTTTTCCTTGAAACCGCGGGTTAATCTGCCCGTTGTCGAATAGTAAGGAGTTGGACTCACTGCTTGAATGTTAGCCTGGAAACAGGGTGAAAAGATCAAAGACAGAACGGGGAAAGCTACAGCTGCAGGGAATTTCGTGCTTACCATGCAATAGTCGGGCAAAATGACCAGCAGCTTTGATATCCTCAACTAAGGCCACAAGTGCCTCTTTCTTCCCGGAAATAGTCAAACTTCTCGGGCTATTATAACATGCAATCCATACACTCCCAACGAAGCGATCCAAAAATCCAGTGGCCGACTCGACGCTCAAACCGACGGCGAGCATGCCAACTTCGGATTTGGTTGAATTATCCCGGTGTTTTACCGCTGCTAATCCTCGGTAGAAAGCCGCCTTGATAGCGTTGGCACGACTTAGAAATCCAGCCGCGTACGCAGCCGCTATCTCGCCAGACGAGTGACCTACTACGCGGGTCGCCTTTATCCCCCATGACTCCAGGACAGCTAGGATGGCGAGCTGCAGTGCTGTAACCAACGGTTGAGAGAATTCAGGCTGTTGTAAGTGCTCTGTGGTGCGGGATTCCGTGATCTCGGAAACTATCGACCAACGCGGTGGGTTCGGTAGGCTTTGTAACACATTATCAAGCTCTTCTAAAACGGCGCGGGCTAAAGGAAAGTACTGGACTAAGGCTTGTCCCATGCGGGGCCATTGGGAGCCCTGGCCCGTAAAAATAAAACCAATACGAGGTGCTTTAACACTTTTTTTGTTGATCGCGAAGTCACTGGGCTCAATCTGCTCAGCACTTCGTGCAATGGCGAAAGCGCGGTGCCAAAAGCGTGAACGCCGCTCCGATAGAGTATAAGCGAGGTCAGCAATATCCACGCCGACTCGCGGGTTAATGAGATGTTTGCAAATGGCCTCAATACTTTTTTGTAATGATGTTGCATCATTGGCCGATAAGACGAGAGTATATGGTCTTGCGTCATCGTCCATACTGTACTCGTCGAAGTTCGTATTCTCTTCGCTTATGTACGAAGACACATGATTACCACGCAAATCTGATGGCGCTTGCTCAGCAATTACATGGGCGTTGGAACCTCCGTAACCGAATGAGTTAACGCCGGCCCTGCGGATGTGGCCCTGCTCATCGGGCCACGGGATAACCGTTCGCGATGCTCGTACTTTATTCCGCACGAAGTCAACTATTATAATGCCGTTAGCATAAGCGTCAAAGAGAAGTAACGGAGCGGCAGTTGCGACATACTCTTAGGATTTGGGTTGATGAAAGTTGGGGTTCCCGGGATAAATCCCTTCTCCAAGCATAGCACTGCCTTGATGAGACCAGAATTGCCCGCTGCCGGCTCCGAATGACCCAGATTGCTTTTGATCTGTGGAAAGGTAGCATGTTAGCTAGCTAGCACTGCTCACCCATCGATGCATGGGCTCTAGTCAAGTCATTATTAGGGGATAGGATGTCCTACGGATCCGATTATCAATGGCTTGTCTTGAGAACGTGTTGGCGAAAAGACTGAGCCGATCCCGTTAACCTCGGAGGGGTCTCCAGCCGGGGTGCCTGTACCGTGGCACTCTAGGTAGGCGGTATTATTGAAGTTAGATATGCCGGCACTGGCATATGCTTGCCTAATTGCGGCGGCTTGTGCCTCGGAGCTAGGACTTGCGAGGCCGTTTGTTCGTCCATTACTAGTAGGATGGTATTTATCAGCGATGAACAAACGACGGGCCAGCGGTCTGTGTAGAGAAAGACGTGACGGTGTGACCCTCAAAGCACAAAGCGAAAGAGTGCCATCAGCCTGAGTGGGTGAGCTGGCCCACCCGTCGTCCTCTGGAAATAGAGCCCCATCCCGGAACACCATTCCCCCTTCCAGCATGAGCACGCAACCACATAGAGAAAACCACGCCTAGGTGCTGGGCAATAGAAGAAAAGGGGTAGCTAAGAACACCATACCTAGTCGAGGCCGTTCCTCTAATGACGGCTCGAATGGGATCTCTATCCCGGATTGCATCGTCAAGCCTTTTCAGGATAATAGCGCTCACAGCTTCAGACTTTATGTATCCGTCGGCTGACGCGTCGAACGTATGGCAGAAGCCGGTAGGCGAATGTGCTTGGCCTAAACTACCGACGTCCTGAACGTGCTCGGGGTTGAGATAGATGTTGCTGGTAGCAACGATGGCCGCATTGGCTTCGTCATTATGCAGCGCACGTACGGCCATGTGCAAGCCTACCATACTTCCCGAACACGCTGTATCAAGGGTGACGCTGGGCCCCTTGATATTTAAGAAAAAGCTAAGGCGGTTCGCCATACTAGCTCGGCCATTGCCAATGACATGATTAGCCGCCCGGTCTAGCGGGTCTCGATTCTGTATGTCGCCGTAGTCTATAGTCATCAACTGATGAGCACCAGGGCTAGAAAGATCCCACTCTCCGCATCTCTGTCTTTTCGTATGGCAACCGAAAGGAAAAGCAAAACATACCTGTAGCAAAGGAACCAACGAAACACGCAACGGAAGCTCCACTGAGACGCTCTAGGGTGAGCCCTGAATTTTCGAGTCCCTCGAAAACTACCTCTAGCATCTGGCGCTGGTTCGGATCCATGGCAACGGCATCGGCGCCGGATATTTCGAAAAAGGGTGCGTCAAAGTCAGCCAAGTCCGTGTTCTCGAGGAACATTCCACCAGGTGGACGCATTGTGCCAGGTTTGTGAGAGCCATCATAATGGCCCTCAAAATTAAAACGTGACTTTGGCACATGGTTTGAGGCTATTTCGCCTCGTTCCAGAAACGCCCAAAGCCTCTCGGGCGAGCTATTGCCCCCGGGAAGGCGACAGGCGAAGCCGACGATGGCCACTGGTTCTTGCTTCTGCTGCATTTTGAAGAGGCTCTTGCTTAGATTTGTGACGGTAACACTGACTAGTGAGGTTAAGATACGATGTCTAAGTCTTTACTGACAGCTGTCGCCTCCTTAATATACTGATAAAGACCCAAGATAACTTTCCTGTCTAGTAAAACGGTCGGCATTCAAAACCATATCCGCTAATAGATTATTACGGTGAAACATGACCTTACATCTGCAGTCATGCTACAAATCCCAGTTCATCTGGCTCTTACTATGACCCTAATGCCATCGATCGATTTGCTTATATAAATTATCATCAGTAGGCGCCTGCAAAGTAAGGGTTGGGCGGCTTACTAAACATAATCTGACATCACTACAACCAAGGTGCTTATGACCATTCCTATTCCAACTAGCCCCCTCCCCAAGTGATCGTCGATATTCACATTTCTAGTTGTAATTATGGCCGCTTCCACTTCAGCAAAGAAAGAGCCGCGCAGTTCAGACACACGATGGCCGCCCAGCGATACCAGCAGGTAGAATTCAAAACCTTGCATTCGGCAGCATACATTAGAGGTGTCAGGCCGTCGCTGTCACGCTCGTTGCAGTCTAGATTCTGCCGTAGCACTGGGGCATCCGAATATTAATAATGCTCGACCCTCCAAGAAGACAGGAATTGGGAAGGTCAATATTACACAGCTATAATGGGGAAATCAAAGGAGTGACTTACGGACTCGCATGATCGCGGTGTGACCTTGCTGGGCTGCCATATGCAACGCACTAATCCACCCTGAACCGCTATATTGGCCACTGTCCCGGGGGTCTGTTCCGGTGGAGAATGAGCGGCCCGTTCCGTTGGCGGTGGACGGCAGCAGCTACTATCTACTACTGTACCACTAATCAGCCACACGAGCAGGGGCCTTTTCTCATTTGAATGGTTCTATTCTCAAAGAGGTTAGCAGTACGCTCGGGCCCCAAAGGGCCCCTATAAAAGGGCCCTTCGCAGCGGGTTCAACGCGACCTGGGTTTTTCCTCGTCACCTCATTTTCCACCTCCCACAAAGGGGGTGGTTTTCATAGTGGTCGGNAGGTTTTTNAACCCACCTACCGTCCTTCGGGCTTAATAGTAGTGGCCGGCTACGCGCGAAAGCGCACTATCTCTAGGTCCGGAAGAGCGGGAGGGGCCTATAGGGTGACGGAAGAAGGGGAGGATTGCGCTTGGGTTGTGCTTTTTTGCTTTTTGTAGTCTGGGCAGTTAGCCGAAGTCCTGGCCGAGGCGGCCGGCTCGAATAGCGCGCCACCAGGCCCTCGGTTAAAGGCTCACGCTCCCCCCCCAATATACTGCGTTCAAACCACTCCTTGCCGCTACTGCAAACCTCGTATAAGTGAATAGAAGGCTATTTACAAGACCTAGAACGCTAAACAAAGGGGCTGTTCTTGTATATGGGCAGGATAGTAGCTAGAAAGGAGGTTTTAGGAACCTTTGCGCAACAACAACAGTCTATCATATACCCTAGACTCAAGGATCCCTGATACGAGGAGAGCATGGGAACAGAAAAAGATTATCACGAATCATACTAAGCTTGAGAAGCAGACCTCATGGAGACCTTTTCGACCTTAACCAGCAGGTGTTTCGCGAGATTGGGTCTATATTAGATGGTCGATCCCGTAACATTACCAATGCTCTTCAATCCCCGTATACCGCAACACGTAAAGCCATCTTAATCGGCTGTTTCTAGAGTGATGTTGAACTCAGCACAACAAACTTGATCATCCACAAATCCTAGTGAAGTATGATGGTGGAATCAAGAGGCTAGGCTTTCTAGGCATAGCTACAACCTGTCAGTCGATCCCAGCCACATAAGCATGATTCCAATACAACGTAGTTACCTAATCCGTCGAAGGTAGCTAAAGTGGACTAATTAATATCTATTCGAGCTGTAAGACGCGTATTCGTGTCGGTACGAAGGGGCTTCTTGTTTTCTTTTTCTCTATTCTTTTCTTCTACGATTAGACTCGCCTAAGGAAGGTTATGTGATTCAATTTTCAAATCCCTCATGATTTTAACCCCAGTATGGTGGCGTAAAATTTTGTGGCCTAATCCCGGTCTTTACATTCGCTTATCAATCTTCCCAAGATCATACCCCTCAGTCAGGCAGCCATCTGGGGCGGTGTGGGTTCGAAGTTAGGTAGGCAGGTGATTGCATGACGCGTAGATCTTTGAAAAACAAACTAGATGTCTGATGATACCCATCCCAGACCCGAAGGGCTTCGAGAAAATTACACTCCCCCCTTCCAGAATCTGTGAACCGGACCCATCTTCGTCAACAACAAGTCGCAGCGAGCCGAAGACATGGACAATGAAGATTACGATAGGTTTTACACACCAGAAAACCGTTTTTTCTATTCTCAGTCACCATATACCGCCTTGGATCCGAGACGGTGCGAGATCCGGGTGGTGAGGATGTTTCCCAGAAAACCTTTGAGAGAGCATTACGAAAACCATCCAGACTGGGATCGCAGCTACATGAAAGATCTTCACGCCGAGACTCAGGTTCTAGCATGCCAGATTGAGAAGACGACATTGACTAGCATCGCTGGAGAGTACTCTACTATTTCGTACTGTGCCGGCGAACTGCTCGACACGGAGCTCATTCTCGTTAATGGCATTCCCTTCAATGCATTTGCGAACTTAGCGCACGCAATGGAGTGTGTTCTGAAGAATTGGCCTCGAACCGCCGACAATAAAGCCAGTAACACCTATAGGCTCTGGATAGATCAGATATGTATAAACCAGTCAGACAAGAACGAACTTAGTGAGCAGATACAGTTCATGCGCGAGATATACCGCCAGAGTGAGCAGACATTTATATGTTTGTCCAGTCCGATGATTCCGGATTGCTTATCGTGGATCCCCCATGTGCCAGAAATATCTAACGCTGTGCCACAGAGCAAGGATACGCCTGGGGTAACTATGCTCAAGCGTCTCCTTCTCGATTTCCTAGTTGGAAAAGGCCAAAGTGGGATCATACTATCATCCTTGTCTCAATTGTCAACGGGACTGAAGTCAGATGCTCTGTGCCGTCAAAGAAGCAGCGATAGCATCAATAATCTAGTTCGGGTCCCTTCCGTTGATGGTAGCCTTTCAACTGTTCCGCGGCTAATCCAAAGGCACACGACCGGTCCCGAACTAGAGGGTTTTGTCGATCAGACTAGGGTTTTCGGCAGGAGAAGTTTACCCCTTGTTAGTGTATTTCGAAATAGTTTTTGGAACTTCATAGAGAACAAGTGGTGGCGAAGGTGAGTATAAATCGCCCCCATTGCGTGTTTAATTTCAAGATCACTTTTGTTAATAGGATGATGGTAGGTCCTGGGTCTATCAGGAGTTCATCTCCGCGAACTCGATACATTTCGTCTGCGGTGCTACGTTAGTAACTTGGGCGGAGTTGCAACCCTGCGTTAAATTTGTATGCGATGATCTCGACCACTCCATACAACAGATCAGCGACGATCTCGACCACTTCATACAACAGGTCAGCGAAGATCTTAATTCTAGAATAACCCAGGAAACGGAACAGCGGGGTTGTAAAAGAAAAATAGAAGTATTAGAGAGGGAGAGACAGGAAGGAAGAACCAGTCATGGATCAGAATTAAGGCTGCGTGAGGAAGTGCTAAACAGCAAGAAAGAAGAACGAAGACGAAAAGCGTTGGAAAACAAGGGCCAGCAGGTCAATGGGAAAAAGCTATTGAACCAGGTGGTTCAAGCTGATAAGGAGGCTGAAAGAATATATCAACAACGCCGACAGGACTATTACGAACAATTGGCGGCATTCGAAAGCGAACAGAAACGCCAATGGGAGATAGCATGGAGGAATCAAAACGATATGCGCCGAAGGTATGTGGCCGAGGAGAGAACCAAAGTGCAGAGAGAAATAACTATCATGGAGAAAAGCCGGTGGGAGAGTGATGGTTTCATGCGGAAGCAAAGAAGGCTGGAGAACTTTTGGAGGGAAGTGTCCAAGCCAATAGAAGACCAGATTAAGGATGCATGGTCTTTTAAGAGAGCCGAACATGAAGCCTTAGAATCGAATCGCCGATGTGGGCTGCGGCTGTTCTCCGAGGACAGAGTTAAGGCGCTCTTCGATCTCGATCGAGTCCCGAGGACTCCACGGGAGTTCGAGCCCATTAGTACGAAGAAACCAGTGAAGCCCCGACAACATGCACCAACAATCAAAAATTTAGAAGGTATGGAAGGGTTCTACTCTCTAAAGTCGGTTACCACTACTGATTTCACGGCTCCAGAATCGATTTTGAATACAGGAAGGTCGGAGAGCGCGTTTCCACCTTTCGAAAGGCGTGACCTTTACGAAATAGTTCAGCAGAGGGACAACATCATGTACCTTCAAGCTAAACTCCGGCGCTTAGATCGATCTCCGATAAAATCAATGATTAACGGGAAACAGACTTTTAAACAGTCATCGGAGTTGAAATCCCTCCTCCGGCACTCGCGGGATTGCGAGGCCTCGGATCCTCGAGACAGAGTTTACGCGTTCCTCGGACTAGCTCATAAAGAATATAAGATCGCCCCAAACTACAAAGCCGAAATGACTATTCGAGAAGTACTGATTGAGACGGCAAAGGGCATCATACGATTTGACAAATCTCTTGACATTCTTCAGGATGTCTACCGGGGACGCGATAAGCTGGGCTACCAACTTCCTTCATGGGTACCCGATTGGACTAGCAGGGAGACCCGAACGGGGCTTGACCAGCACCCATACGAAAAAGCCGGCCCTTTTGACGCTTCGAAAGGGCTGCCCGCAGACGTCGACTTTAGTAGCGCGACGGGAAATGATGGCCACCAAGACCTCAAGGTCCGTGGAATCTTTCTTGATTATATCGAGGAGACTGAATCTGAATCGCCTGACTTCAGTGGTGTGTCTGCCTTTTTGACAACGGATGGAAATTTAATCCTTGGGCCAAAGTCAGCACGTAGCGATGATGAGGCCTGGGTTCTATATGGTTGTAAGACTCCCGTCATTTTGAGGCGGAATTGCACTATCGACGATGCGTACGGATAACTTGGGAGTGCATTTGTATACGAGAAGGGGGCAACCGGCTTTTCAGGCATCATGTTCGGCGAGACGATTGAGAAACTGAAACAAGGGACCTTGGATAGGAGCCGGGAAAAGTTTATCTGGATCACGTAACTAACATGTACCGGCATGATACGGCCACCGAATAATAATAGACCATAAGTGTCGTAAGTATTGACTTCAGAATATTCATACCGGTACCTGACACAACAATTATATATATATATTTTAGAGATGCTGACTACGAAATTTAAGGATAGCCTTAAGACGTGGGGTCGTGATATTATCATACAGTAAAACGATAACCACACTACGCTACCAAATGGGCCGTAGCAGTTGGTGCTAGCTAGCTGCCGTTGTATTGAGTGCTTGATTGAGACTTGATATCCATGGTTCAAGAAACTCTTCGAGGCATAAGAAATGGCATCTATACGCTCATCACACCCATTCCGCCAGGCCTTAGAGCAAATGGAAGAAGTATTCGACGATAGCTCGAAAAAGAGCCAGCTCGTGAGGTAGAAGTAAGTTTATGGCCGGGGTTATGAGCTTGAGCAGGCAATCTACCTAACAGCGCGGTGCTAATTAATGGTTTCGGCAAGCCGTTAAAAGGTAACAGTTTTAAAACGGTTTACCTTTTCATAGACCAATACGCTAAGCTTCAGCCATACCGGGCCTAGCGCAAATACTGCTTTTACTCAAGCTTGCTTACAAATTCAGTTCATCATCAGACACGTGCCCTGAACGACCTGAATCATAAAAATAATGAACAGTTATGCAGAGAAAACGGTTCCCAAGAAGAACACGGTCGCTAGTGGTAGAGTGCGGCTCTTGCGGAGGTGTGGAGTCACGATCAACCATAGGAAGTAGACCAGTGCCTTCACCAGTAGCGATCACCTGTAGTAGTATTAAATGATCTAAGAGTTAAGTTCCGGTTACAAAAGAAAGCTGTGAGATGGTCCTATATATACAGAGGGATCGGTTAGACCGTCTTTTATCCGATCCGTACTAGTAGGGATCTCTTTAGATATATTTATACATGACGCTGGTCTTGCACAATGGGTGGTGGTCATGGAAGAGCCCGAAGCGCAAATTCGTAGGCGTGCTGTAGGACGTGGTCCACGAGCTCCGGGTCGTCTTCGGGCCCACAAGAATCGCATAGAGGACATGATTTGAGTCCAATATACGGCACTGCAGAACAGGAGAGAAGAGTCGAAAGTGAGTTTTCCCGAAGCTCATCTATGTGTGCGACTTCTATGTGACTCCTTATACTCGCTACCGTTGGGTATTCCGCATTCTTGTCATCGCAAAATATACATTGCCACCGAGGCAAATGGTTCTGCCTAACGTGATCTTCCCATTCTCTTCGTGTACAAAATAGCAGGTGTGGTGTAAGGCAATTCTCAGCAATGCAGGTGTAGGGACACAAGTCTTCAATAATGTGCTGCCTTAGAACTAGAATATTAATATTCGTATTAGGGAAGGGAATATAAGAGTTCGATGCCAGGTACTTACTTCCATGTCGTGGAGTTTCTGAAGTCTTCGACTGGTAACGACTGACAACAGCAGGGACATTTTGCTACCTGTCTACCTAAAGGAAGAGGAGGATATTGTGGGAACTCGGTATTAGAGGTAATGGAAGTGATTTGCGTCTTTGCCGGCTCTGAGTTATTCTTCGTAACATCCTGCTTATATTGTAGAGTCCCCTCGGCTGTGGATGCCAGTGAGAATCTTGACACGATTGGTGCAGGGTGGCTAGGGTCGTCGGAAACGAGATGCGCCAGTGAACCTTGTGATTGAGCCACGTTCTGCACATTGGGCGAAGGACTTCTCGGCAAGGGGTTGCTGGTGACGAAAGGCTCCGCAGGGACTAAAAGTTGCGTATTCGTTGCCTTTTGTGCCACACAAAATTTATGTCGTCGTCTGAGGTTCGCATCGATTAGGCGGCTCTGGAGAGGGGTCAGTTTGGCTGGGTCCAATTCGGTAACGCAGTCCCCGTTTCCCATCTGGCTAAAACGGGTTTCTTGTGTTGGTCGAAGAAGCACTATGCACTGAAGATGTGTTCTAAACTCCGAATATGCGTCCGGGTCGAACGTTTGGTCAACCCCTCTATTTCTCGATGCCTTCCAGTTTCCTTGTATAGCGACGCCAATCAGAGTCAGGTTCTCGATGACAAAGTCAACGTTTTGGATGCTTTCCTCAAAGCTAGCCTCCGTTTCGTCGACTTCCTTACAGTAATCCAGGGACTCGGCGAGCATGTTAAGGACGTTCCGTACCACAGCGAGGTCACTTATCCGACCCCAAGGACTAGAATTAAGTGAGGCTCCGGGCTTAAGCAACGCGCCGACCCCATCGGCCCAAAGATTGAGATCGGCCAGCCTACATTCTAGTTCGATGCGCCTTGGAGGACGGAGGGTAATGAGATCCTCGAATTTGGCAATGCACTCCTCTGTGAGCGTCTGTACGGAGGGTAGGGGTGGCTCCATAATGTCTCATCGTGTACCTCGTAAATTTTCTGGAAAGTTAGGGAACAAACGAGGCGTTTGGTGACGTCTTAGAAATGAATAACTGAGGGAGAGACGTGTAATATATGGGGGGCCATACGTACACAAAACAACATTTTGCCCCACTATTATTTTCTAAGCAGGCTACCTGTTAAGCCAGTTGAGTCAGGTCATTTAAACCGGTTACGTCAGTAAGTAGGTGAGTTAGAACAATTTAATCGGCTAGACATAGTTGCGTACGCTAGAGAAGGCACGCTGGGATAGTTGCACCACCAGCAAGCCGCATGTTCACCGCGCTGTTGAGTTTTGTCTCGAGAATAAGAATTCCGTCCCCCTGAAAGAATAGAGGCGGGTTCATCGGGGGGACTAGTGGGCCAGCGCCAACCCAGGACGAGCAAGCAGGTATTCTCAAGCGAAAGGGAATGCTTCACAACCACGCAGTCGCCCCCCTTCTCCCGGAATGGCTAGCAAGAACAGGCTTCAAATTCCAACCCGGGGAACTCACACATGTCAGCAAGCCTGATTCCCCTCTAGAGAGAGGTGCACTAGACACACCAACACAGGAGGCAGAAGGATTGTTCAATAGCAATCCAGTTTTTCAGGAGTGGCTTGAGGGCTTAAATTAGCGAGCAGGTGGGGCGTAAACGACGAGGTTGTCGAGTCACTATCCCGGTTCGAGTTGCCATCTTTAATACGGGACTCAACCAGGAGTTCCCTATTTTTACGACAAGGAATGGGCTAAGAAAAAGAATCGTAGGCACAATCCCCATACAAAGCCTCTTGAAACTTCTATACACTACAACTTTTATTCTCACTCGCTTGGCTCTTCCCCGCCCCCTAATCTTTAACTCGAGACGCAGACTCAGCCACCCCAACAAAATCTTCCACTAGTGCTATATCGACTTCAATCTCAGAAACCGCAAGCCCATACCAGATGTCCGCCGGATTCTAAGACGGCAAAGCGATCATATACCGGGTCTCTTTTGTTCGCCGGGCTGGCTCTAGTTGCCAATGGTGAGGGTGAGAGTTCAACCAGTAACATTGGAAAGGTGTAACTCGTAAGGTAGAGGGTCCATACACGGCTCGCCTAGGGAATCTAGGTTGATAACTCTGACAAGGTTAAGCTGGTAGAATGTACGTAGAAGTGAGTGTATGGCCGGGGTCATAAAACCTAACAGCGCACTGCTAATTAATGATTCCGGTGAGCCGTTAAAGGGTAAACGGTTTTAAAACAGTTTACCTTTTTATATAAAATACGCTAAGCTTTGGCCATATCAGGCCTAGCGCGAATGCCGCTTTTACTCAGGCAGGGCTCAGGCTCGCTTTCAAGTTTAGTCCATTGCCAGGCTCGTGTCCTGAGCGACGGGAATCATAAGAAATAATGACCAGTAATAAAATTTTATGCAGAGAAAACGGTTCCCAACAAAAAAGGTCGGAGTACAGCCCCCGATCGATATGACTTGTCCGACGACCACGTTGAACGGTGCGGCTTTTGGCTTCGCCGAAATCCGTCCTCCTTCCATCAAACAACACAAATGCTTCCTCTCACTCAACCGAATACGCGTAGAGCAGCATCTACTCGACCTGCACATTTTACCAAGGTAGTCCGCGTAGAAAGCGCCGAAACTCCTATTCAGTGATTATCCACACTCTACCGACCGATTCTGACGCAATACTCGGAAAATAGTCTCCTTGTCTCGTACCCAACTCGCCATGGATATACCGAAATATTTCGTTCTAAACGATGGCCACAAGGTTCCTTCTGTAGGTCTAGGGACATTCCAAGGAGACGAAGGCAATTCGAAGGTAAAAGAAGCTGTCAAACTTGCTTTAAAACTCGGTTATAGGCACATCGATGGTGCCTCTGCGTACGGCAACGAGAGGGAGATTGGGCAAGGGATTAAAGAGTCCGGGGTGCCTCGAGAAGAGATATTTGTGACCTCCAAACTGTAATACCTAACACAAACGCTGAGGATCGCTTACAACAGGAACTAACAACATGTTGCAGACCACAGACTGCGCATGCACTTTCAAGTGTCGAAAAAGCCTTATCCCAAACATTGAAAGATGCGGATCTCGACTATGGTCGGTCAACTCAGATGACACTTCAAAAGCAGCCAACTGACAGAAAAATAGTTGATTTGTATTTGATGCATTGTATGAAGAAGCCTGTCGCACTCTATATCTTCAGTTAAGACGTACAGAGACTTAGGCTAACTGTACCAACAAGTCCCCCATGCATACAAAGCGGATGAGGATTTGAAGACAATTCGACACGCAAGTGGAAACGGCAAACCAGTCATTGACTATGATTTATCACGGGATTACGCTTCGACCTGGAAAGCAATGGAAGCCTTGGTGAAAACTGGTAGGGTGAGATCAATAGGTAATATGCGCCGTAGGCCGACGCCATGAAATTGTGGCTGATAATAGTATCCAATAGGGCTCTCAAATTTCAGCATCCTCAAGATAAAGAATCTTATGTCTACTGCAGAGATAGTCCCAGCGGTAAACCAAGTTGAGCTGCATCCGTTAGTGCTCTGCCAAACAAAGTACTTGCCGTCAGAAGGCAGGGGCTTATGAAACTAGGTATCTCCCGCAGAATGAACTACTGGAGTTTTCGAGGCGCCACGGCATCCTGCTGATGGCACACCAACCCCTTGGCGGCAGGCCTGTGGGCGTTGTTCGTGCTCATGCAGATATTCCGCGGCCGATCGACGATCCGATGGTAAGCAATCGCCTCTTACGCTTCAAATTACGCCACTAATCCTCCAAACAAGCTTATCGCAACAGCTTCGAGGCTCGGCAAGAGCACAGCTCAGGTAAATCTTCTGTTGCTTTTCAATGGTAAACTTACTAATCTTTCGGCAGACAGTTTTGTCATGGGCTGTGCAAAAGGGAATCCCAGTAGTTCCAAAGTCGGTACAGGAGCACCATTTGAGGCAGAATCTCCAGCTATTCAGGCTATGTGACGCGGATTTTCAGAGCATCGAAGATCTATCGTCCGGGAGGGACCCCATTCGTTTCCTCGATCCTTCGCCGCACATTGGTTTCAATATCTTCGACGAGGAAAATGACCAGCCTACTGCTGACACGGCCCCTTGGGACTAGCTCACAGAACCGCGGGGCAGTAGGGAGCGCAAGTAGACCTCCATATGTAGTAGCTAGTCAATTTGGGGCGCGATAGACTCGTTCCCAGGGAATTACACGTACACTATTTAGCTAGGGCTCTAAATATGTCTATCTCCCTAAGGTTACTTTCACTCTCATGCACTACAATAATACGGTGAAGTCTAGGGCCAAAATAGAACAGATTGAGGAGCTCCCTGTTATGTACTATACAAGCCACCCGGAGACAAGCCCCCAGCTCTACAGCAGCTGAAGAGTAGTACTATTAATGGGGGCGAGCGTGAGCCTTCTTCGTATATATAGGACCATAGATAACCTTCGTTTCACTCATTTGTACCTCATTCGCTAAAAACGAAGGCATAGTATTCCTTTTGTCTATTAGGCTTCAATCAGTGCTTTGTATATTCGGGTTGTAGCAGAATCCAGAGATCATTCTTGAATTCTTCGCGGGGCAATATTTGCTATGTGTCCCGATCAATGTACCGTCGCGTCCCACGTAATTGCGCGTTGTAGAAAAAGCTCACTATTCACAAGAAGTGATCTGATGAGTTGTTGGAAAAGGTATTGCGGGCATAAAAGCATCTTATACACGGCGAAATCTTACATCTTTTTTTACCTATTCAATCGAACTGAAATAATCAGCCCATGGGTCCACTCAATTCCGATAAATACTACCTATGTGCATAATGTCTTGTTGGGGTGCTGCGCTTATGCACGATACCTGGGGGCTGTGTTTAAGATTATGCCTTGCCTGTGGGGGGTTTTGGCATGGCCCATGATAATTTACATGCTGCATGGACTTGCCAAATATGTGAAGAGCAGCGGCCCTAAGTATCTATCGGAATGGGCGACTGATTCTCTGTTCGTTTCCATAGTCGCAGAAAACGAACACTCGCAACTAGAACCTTAAAAGTTAAAACACACAAATATGGCTTCGATCCGGCAGTGGTTTGCGAAGAAAAGAGCAATAGATGATGCAGATGGCCTCTCGTCGGCGGTAAGTTGCTTGAGATGCAGACATCTGACGCGGCAAACACTAGTTACTGACGTGCTCGGCATGGTAACAGTCTCCTAGCCTTGAACAGAATGTCGTAGAGCGCTCGTTGTCCACGCGGGCCCGGCACCTAGTCCGCCGGGTATCGTCTATCACTGGATCGAATCATTTGCTATGCCGCCCTTGTCGTGAGCTACTAAGCTTTCGCTATATCTCCCTCAACTGGGACAAATCTCCCATTGGCCCGAATGGGGTATTCCTGGGCTGGCTACCAGATGACCTAAGCACCAACAAGTGCTCGCTTTGCTTGACCCTCTCGCAAACCTGCGCCGAGTCATACCGCGCGGCTGCCGCATCTACACAAGCACCAGGGACAAGGTTACAATTGCGAGCGTTCCACTTACTTCCACACATTGCAGAGCTTTTAAACCAAGACTCTGGCTCCCAACCGGCACCGCTCGGCTCCGATGTCTTTGTTGCAGCGGTACCGAATCATTTCAGCTTGATCCCAGGGGGCCCCTACGAAGCCATGATCAGAGCAATGGCTTGCAGGAGTGGATTTCTGGTTTACACCGACCAAGAAACTTCAACCAGTCGAATATTGACCCCCCGTCTCGTGCCACCAGATTTCAACCCACTGGTCGTGAAAGATTGGCTAAGAACATGTCAAAACCACCACGTTAGGTGTAGATTTGATAGGCGCCGAGAGCCCTCTCTCCGCTTGATCGACTGCCGGAACCACATGATACTAAATATCTCGGATATCAAATCGGGCTCGTGTCTTGAATATGTAGCGTTGAGTTATGTATGGGGCGATTCTGCTAGTCAACGGAGGGTGATATCGGATGGACGCGCTTTGCCTCACATCTTGCCGCAAGTTGTCCATGATTCTATCCAGGTAACTCTCAAGCTCGGGTATCATTACCTATGGGTAGACAAGTATTGTGTTGACAACCAGGACAAGGCAAAGAAGCATGAACAGCTGATGCACATGGATTCTGTTTACCAAAATGCCACGTTGACCATTGTGGCGGCCGCGGGACTGGACGAGTCTCATGGGTTGCCAGGTATTTCGAAAAGGCGACCGCCTCGACAAATCTTGTTCAAGGCCCCAGATTTTACGTTAATGTCGATTCTGCCCTTACCTCACGATTCTATCACAGATTCCCGCTGGGCCTCCAGAGGTTGGACTTACCAGGAAGCAATCCTGTCCCGACGTTGTCTAGTTTTTACCGACGACCAACTCTATTTTGAATGCAACTCTATGAGTTGCTGCGAAAGCTTCGAGATTGGTCGAGATGACGGGATCCATAAGCTGAGCTTGGATCCCCTGTTTTTCACACAGCCATCACTATTTTCTCTGAAGCAGCTGCCCTCCGTTGGCGCGGGTAGCCAAGAAGCCAGACTGAGCAATTTTTTCACTTATATCAACTGTGCCAAAGAATATTCTCGGAGGGCTTTGTCGTACGACCATGACTCTCTTTCTGCCTTCAGTGGAATCATTCGAATGCTGGAGTCATTCACCGCCTTCCCAGTGCGCCATATCTGGGGAAGTCCATTCTTTCATCCGGACGACGATAGCCTCCCTACCCACACACTACAATCCACCTACCAGAGTTTTCAGTTGGCCCCGTTCTGGAAAAGTCCCGCTATCGATTACGGTAGCCCACCCCGGGAAACGTGTCCTAGTGATCAGGGAGTGGATTATCTTGCCTTTTTATTATTGGGTCTAAGCTGGCGACACGATACTACATCAGAACCGCCACGTAGGCGAACCGACCTTCCATCGTGGTCGTGGACGGGCTGGCAAGGAGCGGTGACCTGGCCGCAATTCGGGAATAATTCCACGGTTCGAACTCTATCTTGGATGAACACTACTATATCCCTTGAAGACAGTACCACGGAATCTGTGCCTACGATGTATCACAAGGCGACCGACGCTCATCTACTTACCCAAAGCAATAAGTCCCTCTACATCCGAACCCTAGAAATCTCACGCACGGCTTTCGTTCTTGCGCAATCCTCTAATACGCTGTGTTTATCCACAGGTTATAGCGTAAGGCTTTATCTGAGCAAACACGGCCTCGATGCGCCTAAGGTGCTCCGGAGAATTCACAGCAACCGTTATCAAGTTATCGTACTAGCCACTGTCGATCAAGATACATATATGATGCTTGCCAAGAAGTACAGGCACTCGTATTACAGGATTGGGACTATGGCTATTAACACTGCTTACTTAACTATCCCCCTTTTTACTTCTCAAATTAAGACTTATAAGCTTAGATGAACATAAAGTCATATATTCGCTTATTAAGCTGTATAATTAAGCAATAAAAAATAACTAATAAAAAAGCAACATAAAGTTTACTATATATTTAAAATATATATATTATAAGTCATTTCTCTTAGGACGCCAATTCCCAAGCTCGTCCATCATTATCAGTTCAATACATAGACCAACGGAAATGAAATTAGAGACTTGCACCCATTATGACTCCAAAAACTAGACGGGTCGAAGACGATGCATTTCTTGGTGTCCTTATCCGTGATGGCGGCGTTCCCGAACCAACCAGAGATCTCCGTGGACTAGAGATGGCTGGATAATGTTTCCACTGGTCTCTAAAGGCCGCAAGAGTCTCGAGATAACATTTTCAAATAAGGGTTGGAGAAGCTCATCGAGCTCAGGGGACGGCCCTGCGCGGTCCTCCCTGATTTTCAAGACATGTCTAAACCCGCTCTCAAAGAAGGCTTCCCAACTGTTAGACCAAGTGTTATCCTGCGGAAGGTTACCATTATATGTGACAACATGAAGGCTGAACTTGCCTGTCGGCGAAGTATGGGAGGAGTGAAGTTTTGCGAGGTTTTTACAGAACATATTTGGGTCGGGTAATCCGTCGGGGAACTCGTAGAACTTGTAAATATAGAAATGAGAGTCCTTGCCCGTCTTGAAGATACCCTAAGAAACCGTTTCAGGGCAGAAATCTGGCTTAATTGCGTATATTTCCGAGGTAGATTCATATTCGCTTTTCAATGCTTCGAGTCCGTGACGCCCTCGAAAGACCTGTGAAACGATTAGTGAAATGCTACGATCTATGTGGCGCGTTCGCACCTTTATGAAGTAGCTTTCCTTACTATTTTCTTCGTGTAATCCATCGATTCGGCATGCGCTTGCCCGGGGAGATTGATTTGACTTGCTCACGGACACAATCTGTTTGATGTTCGGTAGGATTGCTAATATGTAAGCACTACTTTCATAACCTCGTGATCAACCGACCTTTTATGACATTTTCATCTATAACCAATGTTGCCATGTTGCAACTAGACGCTGATAAAAGGGCGCATTGGAATCGGTTGGCTGGGCTGTTGGATTTATGTAATGTGTATGGAAGTGTCAACGGTAGGTCTATAATACGTCGACTACAATAGACCCGGCCGTCGCACTATATTTCACCCTCTGAGGTGGCTAACATGAGAAATCGAGCCCAGAAGAAATCGGATCTGAGATATAATATACTTGGATACATTTAATATGTAAGTTGCTGTGTGCTGGATCCTAGGAACTCGTACTGAAGTAGCGGCTTCCACGCCCCTTACCTCCAGATTCTTCAGCCACAAGCACCACACACTAGCCACACTAGCCATCACAGTTGCAGCTTTCATACGGTTCAGTTCAATACGTTGGAACCTACCTAGTAACTTTAGTTTCCGTTCATTAAGTTATGCAAGTCCTTATGCAAATAATTAGGTACTAACTACCTCCTAGTAAGAACCCCATTACGAAATGGAGGTACCCATTTCCCAACTCTATTGAAGTAGACCACAACGCGTCAAGACACGTCTTTGCCTGCCAGGCAATCAAATGCCTGGGTTAGCACAGATACCTGTGCCAAGCATTCAGCCCTGACATGTGAGGCCATTCAGTACCTATCTAATACAAAATTCCAACTGACCTACTACTTCGCTGTAGTTTCACGTGATTTTAAGCTGTTCAATCAATTCACATACCACCTTTGCACAAATCATACTTCTCTTTACATTCGTTGATGGTACTTCGTTTAAAGAATACATAATTCCCTGCGAAGGGATCGCCGGAAGATGAGTTCGCGGAAGAACAGAGATATTAGGGGTTTCTTCAAGT
>JAPUUL010000305.1:0-21023 GCA_029590625.1 Lasiodiplodia mahajangana
AAGAGGCTGATGCCGAAGAGCCCAAAGCATGCGATGGAAGGGCCCCAGAAGCTCCCGGGGCGGCGGACGTGGAATGCCTGGAATGCGTGAGCTTTGTTCGTATCAAATTCCATTATTATTCCCCCCCCATCTGTCCGTCGTGGGAGAGCGGGCACCGGAAAGGAAGCAGGCTGGCTTAGAAAGAGGATGGGGTGAACTTACACCAACAATTAGGCCACCGAGACCGAAACCTAAGTTGGTAGGGATGAGGATACTGCCGCTGGCCGCCGGGTTAAAGCCGAATACGGCGAGGGCCGTCATAGGCGTGTAGAAGAGGACCGTCCATCTCGCAGCCACTTGAATGTAGAGAGTCAATCAGTCAGTCATTCTTTTTAATCGCCATAGTTTGTAGAGTCGCCAAGACACAATGAAGTAGGCCGTTACCCTAAAACCGAAGCGAAGAGAATAGACTCACTCAATCCAAGCTGTGAAACACACGATAGTAAAGCGCCGCGGTTCTGAAGGACCGTGAGAGGAACAATGGGATCAACCGCGACGTATTTCTCGATAACGACGAAGATGACCAGGGCGCCGAGGGATGACCCGAGCGGGATAGGCTGTATCTTCCCTGATAGCCCAAACAGGAAAAGGACGACGGTGGCAGACTGCACTCGTGTAAGTCAAGACTGCAAATAGTAGAACAAAGTATAGCATAGCATAGCATAGCATAGAGCAGCTATATGGAGACCCCACATACCAAGAAGAACGCGCCTAGGTAGTCGATTTGCTTAAGCTTGGTACTTAGTGGCAAGTCTTTATCCTTCGCGTGAGTGGGCGAGCTCATGGTACTAGGTATGCTGAAGAAAATAGCACAGCCAGCGACTAAACTCGCGGGGGCTTGAGCCCAGAACAGGGGTCTCTATGCGATGGTAAGCAATCGAACCAGATGATTTATTCCGAAAGGCGTTTCTTACCCAGCCAACCGTCCCAATCAAGCCGCCAGATATGACTGCTCCAAGTGAGACACCCGTAGTAAAGCCAGCATTTCTAATGTCTCACGGTTAGCAATACACGACCAATGATGCCGAAGACCTTTATCCGGTGTTGAGCTATCTAGCTTTTCATCTCCCACATTACCCATAAGCGTTAAATTCCAGTCTATATGAACTCAGTACTCACGTGATCCCAATGAACAGCCCCCGATTCCTCTTCGTCGTGAGCTCCAGCACAAGGATAAACGCCAGCGTCATAGTCCCGCCGCCGCCGAGGCCGGTAATAACGCGTCCGAGGATGAATACCGCGAACGAGTGAGCCTGAGATGTAACTAAACATCCGAGAGAGAATAGTAGCGACGAGACGAGAACCATGCTCCTAGGAGAGAAGATAGTCGCCAGCTTACCCGTGAGCGGCGACATGGACGATAGCGCCACTAGGAAGGACGTCGTGAACCACATGGCGTTCTCGTACGAGTCCAGATCAGCAGCAATGGTAGATTGGGCCATCGTGATACCGCTCATATTTGTAGCTAGCGTTTATATCAAGTTAGCATATCTCATATCTCCTCGCAATCGTGTTTATAATATGGTTTATCCCAGCCAACCGACTGGTGGAAGACCACATCTTCATGGAATTGGAAGACGGTTCTGAGGGCACGAGGGAGATGGCGTAATACCTTGCAGGAAAATGAGGATATAAACGCTCAAGATAATAGCCACAGCTCTCTTCTTAGTCACCGTCTGATTCGCAACATCCAAGTCCTCATCTTCGGATCCATTAATGCCCGCATCCCATCGCGTTTCCGAGTGCGCTGTAGACGATAAAGGGCTCGGAGGACTCGAGACGCTCTGCTCGGACCCCAACAGCGGCGTGTCCTCGGTAGCCGTAGTGGACGTCATGTCGTCTCCCGTTATCGATGTCTCACGCCGCACGTGTTCCCCGGTTATCTTGTCTCATTTGAAAGCAGCACGACTTTACAGGCTGTTATGATAAGGGTTCCTATGAATATATTTTTCCGAAATGACGCGCTATAATACAATCGAAAGATAGCTATATTAAAGCTCGAACTAATGCCAAAACATGTTGAAAGGTGCAGAGGACGTAGAAAGAATGAAGGATGATAGAGGGAGCTGATGTAGTTGCACGGTATCACTACATACCTCTCTATAATGCAGGTACAAGAGCACTGAGTTGGTGATTGGTAAGCGCAAGACCCGCCCGGGGCGTTCCCGGCCTCCGTCATTGGCCACAGCGACACAGCATATAATATCCGAACGATTGGAACTCCCGATCCTTCCGTTGCATCCTGATCGGGTACGGCGTACCTACTCTGGGTAGATAAACGGCTGTCGGTATTTTGCAGTTCGGATACCTTAAGGGCATCGGCATCCCGATTCCCGTGGAATCTAGTCTATCCGGTCTACAGTACCTACTTAGGTACACCAGTCTTAGGGCGACATTGTCGTCTCTTTGTGAATGAACCAATACGTACAATTTTACATTTTCTTCTTACAAGACTAGGGACGGGAAATTCTGTTTAGGAAGTATGTAAATCAATTGAGCAGTGCATACTGCTTGGGTATCAAAATTAAACGCTAGGTATGTAATTACCCCATTTTAACATCTCATTTGAAAGAGACGAATCGCTCTCTCACATAGAGAGCGGAGACGACCGTCTTTCAGTCGGGTGGGCCGCCAAAGCTCTATCTATACAACTGCGCCTTGAAGCAGTCGAGTACATATCCTCTTTTCGCCAAATTCGAATCCTGTCGATGGCGTGGAACATCCAAGCAGCCGTGTCTATAGTCGCTATAACCCGTTAGCGCCCGTAAGCCCCCAGGGCTTTCATACTTGTAGGTACCCATTTGCCCACCATTCGTCCCCAGCTCATTCAACCACGCAAACGTGCATGTTGGAATACTGAGAAACCAGCCTTCGAGACGTATTCGCCTCATTGCATGGCGGACTTTTTGGTGACGGCACGTTTAAGGGTAGTTCGCCCCACTCCTGTCCAGAGGTTCGGTCTCATGTTGCGGTGGTCAATCCTTGTGGTTTTGCACGCCAGGCGCCCTTTCCAGCTTCACCCTGATTGACTACTCCGGGATTCCCCATGCTCGGTGGTCGCAGATGGGTCAGACCCTTTTCGGTTCTTAGTGAAAGCGACCGACAATCGCTTAACAAAGTTAAACTTCTCGTAATCCAGCGTAGGATTACCAAATCCGGACAGCGCGTTCACTGACCCTCGCCTCCTCGCAATAATCGCATCCAACTCCATCTCGCGATTCGCACGATCTTGAATCTTTTGCTGTTGTTCCGGGCCGACACGGGCATCGACCAAGGCTCTAGCATCGCGCTTAATGTCGAGGAACAGGGAGAAGAAACCCGTAATGACCAGGAGCCCAGGCACCAATGAAAAGGCGGTCTGATAGCTAGCGCCTCTCTGGTGAATGGCATATACTACGAAGCATTCTATTAGCACAGGCTGGCGTGATGGAAGAAAGGCGGACCGCCAAAGTTGGTGGAAATTTGGGAGATTTTGGAAGAAAACAATGAACATTGCTAACTCACCAACAAATGGCCAGAAGGCCGGCCCCGATGCTCCCATGGTGATGAAGGCTGCAGCTCGTTTAGTACGCTTGCCTTGGCCTCGGAGCCCTAGTGTGAATATTAAGGGCCAGATGGGTCCTTCAAAAAAGAAAAATAGCATAACCGGGATCGCGATGAGTTCGTGATTAGAGGGGCGAAGCGCTGCGACAAGGGCACCGGAAGCAATAGTCAACCCTACGCAGAGATTGAGGATAGTCCGGGGTTGGGGAACCTTGCGGTGGGTTGGGGATAAGTACGCCAGGTACGCCGCGAGAAAGCGAGATAAAGCGAAGGCGGTATGGGCAATGAGAAGATGGTCCGTTGTGTTTAAGACGGGATCACTACTGCCCGACGCCTCGCCCCGGACGAGGTTCGTTGGACTTGCTCCCGGAGGTGCATTCAACGTGGGAGTTAGAATATCCTGAAAGAATATGCTCATCGTCTCCTGGCTAGCAACATAGGTCCATTGGGCCAGGACCGCCAAAGCCAAGCTCCAGGTTCTCAACTGAAAACCAAAAAAGCTGCGCTTCTTAGGGTCAACAGGCAGGTATCGCGTTGAGTTCTCCATCTCCGCGTCTGTAACTTCGGGTAGCGGCATGTAATAGAAAAATAGGGCCAGTCCGACGCAAAGCAGTGTTATAGCCAAGAACGTCCATTGTACATCAATGAGAGTAGATGACCCTATAGTTTCACGGGTGCTAAGTTCAACGAAGAACACCTTCTGAGCTAGGAGCCCACTAAGGACCGTTGCAACAGCCTGAACACCCTGTGATAATAGAAGTCTCATTTCAGCATAGTCCATAGGGCCACAGAGCGCTATGAATGGATTCGCCGCAGCTATCCGAGATAACCCTGTTAGTAATGATTATAAATAATAAAAGTTTCGGAAAAGCTCGCTGAACACATGTAGAGGACTGAAGAAAAAAAAGATTCAAAAAAAAAAAAAACGTGTACCGATCAAGTAATAAAGGCTGGATAAGAACTATTCTGATGCAAGCTTATAACCACAGGCGGGACCTAGCTAGGTAGGTAGGGTCCCAAGCCCCACGAGGGAGGACACCGTTCTGGCAATTTCAAAATGGTACTGAGAAGACTTTGTTAAAAGCACTTATACTACAAGATCTTAAAGCAACCATCTAGTAACATTGATTACTACACTTATTTATCCTAAGGAAACTTCCACCTGCATACTTGATGGACTTGCATTGTCTCTATCCCAACCTTTCCTATTGTTGCACGACAGCTTTTTTGCTTCATTTTATCTTGATAGCCTCAACCATCTCATATAGCTCATCCAGACACGGGCGCTGTGCTGGCACCACTTTCATGCAAGCGTCGACAATAGCATCCAGAGGCAGCGGCACAGGCCATTCAACCAGAGTATTGATGGGAGTATTAGCATACACCCACCCCTTAATAAGAGGGCCAATATCGTAAATGTCAGATCGTCCAGACCAACCCGCATCATCCAGTTTATTCTCGTCCAAGGTAAAGGTAAGCTCAGGAGCGAAAAAGGTTCCCCATTTACTCTCTAGGTCAATCAGTACCAAGGTCTGTTTGTCCTGTGAGAACATGATATTCTTCAATGAGAGGTCGCGATGAATGATACCGAGCGAGTGAAGACATCTCAATGCTTCAATGAGCTGCAGAAGCCAGCGCTTATAATCTGCGAGAGAGTAGGATTGACCAATTCCATGGGTCCAGGGGAGTAGTTTTTCAAAAACGAGTTTTCCGTCTGCTGATTTGCCGAGGAGATGGGTGAGGTATGGCGACACCGGCGTTCCCGGGCATGAGCCACCCTGACATTTTAGGAGATTGAGAATCTCCCTTTGATATTTGCAACGCTTAACGAAATGCTCCGACTCGTTAACATTGATCAAAGGCAGCAGCTCAAGATCAGCATCGGTATGATCAAAATCCTCCGGGAAGTCCTCCTCTGGTGGTACAGGCACATTCTCGATTTGGGCGATCTTGTCACCGTCAATGTCCCAGTTATCAGTAGTATTTGGTAGATTGCGACGAAGTCTAAGAATGTCGCCCGATAGAGTTCCGGGAATATTCGACAGACGGATGTATCTTCCATGAGCTGTTATGCCGTTTGCCATCCAATAGCTCCATTTTTCGATACCTCCTTCCGTTTTCGTTTCCTGTGCAAGAATTTCGCAACCGGGATAGAGATTCGAAGTCTCAAAGCGTAGTTTGTTGTATTCGGAGCGAAAGTGTTGTACTTGGGATGCGAATTCCACGGCCGAATATGTCTCCGGGGTCATGATTTCGGTACTCTTCTTGAGACTGTTGTCGAACGTACTAACGTTGTGGTAAACGGAGAACGAAAAGTAATCAAGTTGCAGATATTAAACGTGAAGATGTCACTCCCAAGACGCAAGGGACCTGACAACCTGACCAGTCCTCTCCCCTATATTTGGTACATTAGCCACTGTAGATAGCCACTATCACCAGCCACGCTCATTATATAATCTGCCACGTGATCTCTTCAGGAGTGCTTGACCAGCTCGTATCCTAACCGCCATATCCAACATTATCAGGCATTAACAGGGAGGCAGGTATTCCTCCCATTAGTAAAGCCCGCAACACACGCGGACAGCCGAATGATATACCGACATCCTTCAGCAACAAATCTAGTCAGTATTACTCAATATGTTGGCTTTATCCATGCGTTAAACATTACAGCGGATTGGTCAACAATAGGAAGCTATAGGAGACTATAACTAAGACTGATTTGCTTTCGTTGCAGATAAATCACGACCGGGAGGATAGAGGCGGGTACAATGTATACGGGTCTTACATCGATCTTTTTCATGTCAATGGAATGAGAACAAACCATTCTCAGACGCCGCCTCTCTTTAACGATGACAATTACTCACCTAATAGCAGCCAAACTACTGATTTAAATTGTTAGTATAGGTTTACGGGATCATTCCCCAGGCCCCTTGCCAACGCGGTGGTGGCGGATTGGGCTCTATCTAGCGGTCCCTCGAACTGGAAGTGGTGTACCCTCAATGTTGGGTCCATACTGGATGAATCATCTACCGAGTTTGCCTTAGTATTTAAGACCCGGTCTTATGGATCCACTTGACACAATATCTACCGGCATCGACAATATTGCACCAACGTTGGCTAATGCGTTGAGGGAAATTGGAAATGACAGTTATGGAGGGGCCAGTAAAGCCTACGGAACCGTTTTGCAAACCGCTGTCTGCACAGAAATCAACTGGCCATGGTTTTCTTTCCCAGTGGCCATAATTCTTGCTACTCTTTATATTCAACCGGTAGACATATGTCCGCATTGCTTCAACTAGTAAACTATACTTGTAAAAGGTAGGCCCTGAGCCAATTCAACGGAGTGTGGAGCTTAATAGCCAAGACACGTGAAGCTTGCGCAGCGCCGGACTTGGCTTCTGAATTGACAAGGGGAAAACCGGGGACTTCACGGGAGAAGCTAACTACCGTCCACCATCTCTCCCACATCCCGAGCGCTAGCGTATCAGCAAAGCCATAATCATGATTATCAACCTTCCCGGGTCGGCCCCTCTATCTATTCGGACCAGCCTCTCAGGGCTACAATATTTGTCAATTCAATGCTGCCCTTTACCGCCTCATCGTGGCCAATGAACGGCATTGCTATGCCACTTACGAAGTACCGGGCGTCTGTGCACTCCGAAGCCTTACGTGGCCGGGAGGATGTTTCGTTCCTATCGTTCGATCGGAACACTTGCTTTCTATGGTAAGAAAACGGCTGCTGTAGGGTTCATTAAGGACATAAATACTTGAAAGTACAACGACAGTTGACCTACAATTTTCCTAATGGAAGCAGCATCGGCTTCTCTTTCTATCACTTAGGCGGTCGTTACTTTCCATATCATTTTGGCCATGAAGTTTTCTGTAGCGGCCATTGCTGGCCTCCTCTCTTCAGCTTTGGCACACCCCGAGCTTCTCTCTCGCAGCGAGATGCAACGCCGCAGTGCCATATCCAAGCGATGTGAGGCTTCCGCAGCAAATTTCAACCGTCGGCGTATGGCGAAACGATGGGCAGGCGCTGGCAACACAACATACCAAATCCAGACCGAGGCTCCTTACTACAACTCTATCCAGAACGAGACATGCGTCTTGACTCCAACTGTTACGGGAGGCCCCTATATCTGGCCACGCTCTCAGACTCTGAGACAAGATATGAGCGAGAACCAAGCCGGAGTCCCTCTTTGGATGGACATCGGCGTTCTCGACGTGAACACTTGCGAACCCCTTCCCAACGCCCTCGTCAACCTCTGGCACTGCAACGCTACGGGCAGTTATTCGAGTTTCACGGGCCTTTCGCCGAATACCCCGTTTGAAGAATTGCTCGAACAACTCGGCATCGACATCGAAGATCTGATGAACGGCAACGTTAGCCTATCCACGGATAACACTACCTTTCTCCGCGGGCAGTGGCCAACGAACGCCGATGGGATAATGGAAATGAAAACTACTTTCCCTGGTTTCTATGTCGAGCGCGCCATCCACATTCATGCCCAGGTGTACACCGATTGGACCCTACATGACAATGGAACTGTGTCCTCCGGCAATGTCGTGTCGACGGGACAACTTTTCTTCGAGGAGGCTCTGTCGGCGCAGATTATGGCACTGGAACCCTATGCCTCACACACTCAGATTGAGCGGACGACCAACGACGTAGACGACATATTCGCGGCTTCATCAGATGGCTGGAATCCGGCTTTTAGTATTGTCCCTGCTGATGGGGTCGACGTTGCCAATGGTATGATTGGGTATATCACGCTTGGCGTCGATCCCACCGCTGACGGCTCGGGCGGCGGACAAGGGGGTCCTCCTCCTTCGGATTGATAATGCCTTTAAGCATTAATTAGTGTATCTTCTTCAGACGTCGGTGAATGTGTACAGGGATCCTATTTCAAGATGTTAGATTTTGGTATTAAGAACAAAACATGTTAAATATAAGGATACCTACCTGTATAGGTGTGTTAGGTCCATATAAGGGATTACGTAAGTATGATCTTACTTGGTGTATCGGTTAAACGGGTATGTCACGATAGACGCATCGGCACAGTGACTTGGAAAGTGGAATAACGGGGCTTTTTACATATGCAAAATAAGCCAATCAAATCATCTTTCGAGCCTCATATTATTGTTTTATTGGGTGTATGCTATATATCGTTATGCAAGAAGCCCCGGTATTCCACTTCTCAAGTCATTGTGCCGAAGGGGCATTCAAAGGGATAGACGCCGCCAACCACGACAGGACACGACAGCCTATATACTAGCATCTTCCCCAGTACTCAGACGGGAGTGTGAGGAAAATATAAATAAATAAAGGGGCTTCTAGCTTTAACTTAAAGAGGTACACGGAGCTCAATAATACTCACTAGCAGCACTCAATTTCCCCCGGCACAACGTCCTGTGAATGGCGTGAGCGCAGGACCGTCCAAGACAGCCTGTTGTTGTTCCAGAGGCAAGGAGGATATTCGATCAAGCGACATGTTGAAGAAGACCTCGTTCTTGCTTGGATTCTTGTGTGAATGTGTAGATGCGAGTGAAAGATCGTCTACGACTTCGGAGAAGCCATTTATGCGTGGTTTTCGAACTTATTATAAGACTTTTACTTATTGTTCCAGGGCTCACTCTTGTAATGAGACACCTTGATTATCAGTTGTTGCGCCGCTTTTGTGCTTTATTTCTGCGTAACAAAAAATAGCCGAGAAAGTTCAAAAGTATGTTCGCTTGGTGGGATTCATAGCTAGAGTGCATACCTAATCCTATTACCCCCAACTTAAACCAAGACTTGATCGCAACTCTAATCCCTACATATATAGGCCATCCGGATAGCGAACTCTGCAGTTTGGAGGCAGGGGCAGAAGAGGGATAAGAAAGGCGTGTACCGAGCAAGTAATAGAGACTCAACGAAATCTATCCAGATGCAAGTCTGCGACCACAGGCAGGACCTGCTTCCGATATCCCTGCAAGAATCGCTGTGCCAAGTATTTTAGTACATAGACTCTCCTCTACGCCAAAAGCCAGAGGCAAGGCGTAAGTCCCTTTTCTTCCCGGTAGTTGGGGCGCATGGCTTGGTGCGGAAAAGTAGACCAGCTAACTACCTAGGTAGGTTAAGTGCAGGTAGAGACCCCTCTACATATATATATATACACCTCTAGCACTAAGTCGGAAAACCTCCAGTCGCGCTCGCTTACCCCTTCTGCAGGCTGTAGGTAAGCTTATGCGTAGCTTTTACCCAACCTTTTATTCTTATCCAAGTAAAAGCTCAGCCCAATCATGGCTTAAGTAACTAAAGAATGACTTTGTATTCATATATCTATGCTTCATCTTCGCTCTCATCTTCGCTACTGCTGTCGGATGAGCTGCTATCATCGGTTGTTGAGTGCGATGGGGATGAATGGCGCGATGGTAAAATCTCGCTAGATGGTTCAAACTCAACCCCAAACTCCTTGAACTCATGACTCAACGGGTGGATTTTGTGTTTCGATTCATAGCATTTATAACATAATAGAAAGTCACCACATGTTTTGCAGTCATATCGGATACCCCAACAACACTAGTTGACGCGTCAGCCTTAAGAGTTAACCATTAGGAACTGAATAGCTTTACTTACAAACAGACAGAAGCAACAGGTGCCGCCCGTCTCTCGCAGCCGTTTCTCTCCTGGCGACGTGCTGTTCGATCCCCGAGGAGCAAGAAGTTCTATAATACTTTTGTCGCGGTTGTGATATGTCGCAATACCTTCCGGTGTGTACTCCTTGCCTTTAATCTCAGACTTGACGGAGTTGTCGGCCCCTTTCTTCAAAAGAGCCATGATTACTGCCTTTTCGTCATCAATTGTCGGGGTGACGTTCTGCGTAGAGTCATATCTTAGGTGCATAACAGAGTTTACACCCATCCCTCGGGCCGCCCAGCAAAGTGGCGTCCAACCCATCTTGTCCTTTTCGTTGATAGATTTGTCCCCAATCAGCCGCGAGGCCTTCTCTAGTATTTCAATATTGCCACCCTGCGCAGCCCAGCTTACAATACTGCGTCCACAATGGTCTCTTTCGATGGGCCCGTGGCTAACATTAAGGATGACAGTGAATATCTCTGTGTCCCCACGTACAGCTGCGATATGTAGTGGTTGCCTACCCATACTATCTTTAGCCACAAAGCTTGTACCTTTAGATATCAGCTTGCTGATATGTTCATCAGTGCCACTCCAAGCTGCAGCTACGCCAACTGTGCCGAAAGTGAGGCCAGTTGGTATGGTAACATCCGCACCAGCTTCGATTAAGACGTCTAAAACATTTGTTTGCATTTCTGGAGTCGTCCCACGCCCGCTGAAGTCGTTGAAAAGGGCCGAAAGCGGCGATCCACTACCGTCTACTACCATGTTGACATCCATTCCGCGGCCGATCAATCTCTTCACTATGCCTACCATGCCGGAACTACAGGCAACGTGCAAAGCTCCGCCATGAGCTCGTGAGATGATAGATGTGCTGGCATTTTTGGACAGTAAATAGTTAGCTACCTCTTCGTTGCCCTCTAGTAGCGCCTCGATAAGAGGCGTGGTATTGTTGTTGCTAACGAGGTTGATATTGGCCCCAGCACGGATCAGCAACTTCACATTTTCGACAGATGTGTCACCGTTGACAGCATGCAGTGGCCCATAACCATACTTGTCCTGAACATCTAGCTTGGGTCTAAACTCCAAAAGCGCACCGAGTGCATCGCTGTTCAAGGCCGTGTGGACCAGACTGTGCCCGGAGTCAAATACACGATTGACGTTGGCGCCACCATCGGCGAGGATTCTCACGATATCTGATCTTCCGCGTCTGAGCGCGAGTACCATCGGTTCCAAATACCACTCGCCTCGTAGGTTCTCTGGAGGCTCGATGCGAGCGCCATGTCGGACGAGTAATTTTACTACGCTCTCAGATCCCCGTTTTATTGCTTCGGCTAGTGGCTCATAAATGCTTCCTGGTTGTGTATTTGGGTTGGCTCCAGCTTCTAGTAGGACTCTAGCTAGCTCTTCGCTAGCACATGCCAGAATCAACGGTGTTTCGTTGTTTCCGTTTAGTATATCGAGGTTAACCTCATCCTGTTTCACTAATAGTTCTAGTAGCTTAACATTGCGTTGCGATACAGCAACATGCAGAGGCGAGCTCCCATTTTTCGTCTGGGAATTGACGTCTGCCTTGTGTTCAAGCAATAATGCGACAGTCGCCAGCATTTGGGAGTCATCGGAGAAACATGTGCACCATAAAGCAGTCTGTTTGTAAATGTCTGCTTCATCCACATTCGCTCCTTTCTCGATCAATAATTTGATAATATTGAAACGGTTGCCGGATTTCGACGAAATTGCTGCTTGCACAAGCATCGGAGGCGAGAGTGGATGGTAGTTTGGGTCTACTTCGTCGCTAGCCAGGAGCTTTTGACATATTCCTAGAAGTCCTTGATTGACTGCGTACCGAAGAGGAACCCCGTGCACACCAAGAGTGTTTATATTCACACGAGTGTTCAATATGGCATGAGCACAATCTATGTGCTCCTCTGCTATCGCGCAAGTGAGGGGGGACCATGCTGGCTTATCTTGGTTTTTGGTGGTTTTAATGTTCGGGTCGGCACCTAGTGATATCAGTGCCTCCACAACCTTGTAGTTTGACCGAAGACAGGCGTGATACATCGCCGTCGCGAACAGGTCATCCGTCGCGTCCAGATCTGCACCGCGATCCGACAATAGTTTGATAATGTCCACATTCCCCATGATTGACGCAGAGTGAATAAGTGTTCGCCCCCCGTCCGAGATTTGTTTTGGATCCGCTCCGTATTGCAATAGCACCTTTGCAACATTAACATTATTCATATAAACCGCAAGTCTCAATGGAGTATGGCCCCATTCCCCGCGTTGATCTCTCTCGTCTGCTGGACACCCGACTTCCAAAAGTTTCCTTAATGCTTTCACTTGGCCTAGCCAGCTTGCGCGGCGGACTAAGCGTGCTTGGGTACCCCATGGAAAGTCGGGATACTTCTCGTGGATGTTGGTGACCAGCCCGACCCAGGTAGCCTCATCGCCATATGAACCAGCGCCAATGAGTGTTTCTTGGAGAGTGTCCACTGAATACCTTGCCCTGGGTAACAATGAGCGTACAGTCTGTACTGAACCGTTAAAACTTGCTTCGACTATTGCAGTAGACAAGTCCCCGTCCCCACGGCACCAAACTACTGCCTGAGCAGCGAGACCCGCCCCAGCCAATATAGGATACAGAGACTCGGCTGGTTGTTGACTCCTCGTGAATGGATTTCCCAATGACCAGCGCGCTTTAGACCAGGAAAGCACGATGCCAGACTCGTTGAAGGATTCCAGCTCTGCTGTTAATCCACCATCACACAGTTGAGAGTCTAACGAAAGGGCAAAGTGATGCACCCAAAACTGTGTAGCGTAATCTAACATGCTTGTGCGGTCACAAAACATAGCCAAGTGGAGGTTAGCGTTTCGGGTCATGGCGTGAACCTTTGCTAATCCATTTTTCGCTGTTTCCGATGACAGGTAACGTAAGCAGTATTTGGCGAGTTTTGCGTGAGCTACCTTCGGGGCAAGGCAGCCTGCCATGTAATGTTGGCCGGATGTGTTGCTTAGCTCGGCTAATAGCGCTTCTCGTATGCGACGTGACGAGATAAATGCCTCCGTTTGCGACAGAGTAACAATTCCCGCGAGCCACACCTGTAGTTTATCACGGATATCGTTCGTTAGTCCTACCCATGTGGACAAATCTGAGGAGTTATCATGCGTTACGATATGAGTGAAGGCCCCAAGCTCCCAGACGGTGGGAGGCCGAACAGCGTATAGGATTAGAGTCAACACCTGGAGAACAAAAGATTTATCCGGAACATCATTTAGAATTTTGCAGATAACAGACTCTAGTGTTATCTCCTGCAAAGACCCAAACATGTCTCTGATTGAAATTTCCGACGGCCACCGTTCATCTTGCGCTATGTGCTGAAGGATGAGGTTTCGGACATCGGTCTCAAGTTCGTCTATTGAATGAATCTCCTTCTCAAATGCGTTTCTAAACCCTCGCACGTTCGAATGTATCCTTCTAAGAAACCCATAGGACACTGTGCTGGAGTTCTGGTTTAGCTGATAGGTTGATGAATCCAGGTCCAGGGCCGGCCAATTTGAGAGCTCTTCTAACAATGCTCCCGGCTGACGACTGGTAATAATAAATCTAAACGGTCGCTCCTGACTTTGTGATATATAACGCAGGTGATTGAGAAACAAGTCCCTGGAAGTCGGCTCGCATTCGTCAAGGTGATTAAGAACGCACGATATCCCTTCGACTTCGCCACGGCATTTATATTCCTCGAACCAGTAGAGTAGATCCGTTATGTGTAGACTACGATCATATCTATGCTGATCAAGTTGGCTCTTAAATGTGTCGTTTAGCACTGGAAAATGGCCCAACATTTGAGCTTGGATAGTAGCCAACATGTGTTGAATGCTATCTCGCCTATTGTCGTATCGGTCGAAACTAAAGTAGACAACAACTTGACCGTTTGTCTCCCGGTATAGGTTATCCAGATCGTAAAATATATATTCCGCTGCAGACTGCGTATCAGAATTCCCGTAGAGGTATAGCAATTGGGGATTCCTTTGATTGTGCCATGACTTGTACTGGCTGTTATTGCTGATCCAGGAGAATGGATGACTGGGGCCAGGGCCGGATATCAATGTTGATAAAGGCGAGGCAGCAGACAGCAATGTTCTCTCATTTACCATAGAATCAATATTCGCCTTGGCCACTATAGTTGTTTCAGTTAGAATGCTTGTGGCCTGGCAAATATGTCTTGGACCTACAAGAGATGATTCGAGAAACTCGATTTTCGACGTTATTCCTATCACCTTCAGAGCCACAGGCAAAGCGCACCTCGAATGGCACGCCCATGGTGCTAGTAAGGTGATCAAATACCTAGACTCGTCAATGTTCGCCCCCTTAGTTGTACCCGCCTCCCTATCATCATGAAGGAATGTGCGTACCTTGTCCACAGTTGTATCACTTTCCGCGTAAATGCTAAGTATGTAGCATTGGAGCGTATGTTTCGAGTCTATATAGAGCTGGTTGATATCAATAACAGCTCTGGCTAAAGCCGTCATTGATTGCCCTAGTAGTGGCAAATTTGATTCATCTGGGGAGCATGAACGATATAGGAACCTCGTCAGCTTGTCCTCCATCTCGTCATCGTTCAAGGATCTATGAGGGCACCCATAAAATACCTAATCAACATTAACGCATCTACCATGCCCGTTAATTTCGAAAAAACGTACCAGAACACGGGTGAAGTCAAATATCTCCGCATATGGTGTGGATCTCAGTCCAGATACCATCAGTGCCTAAAATAATCAGCTCCTGATTAGGTAGCTATAGGGTACAGTGATTGTTCCACTTACATCTTTCACGATTATTCCTCCAAGGTCGTGAGCCACGAACAAAATATTCCGCTTCTAGGGAGTTCAGTGAGTTATATTATAAGATGCTAGAAATCATGAAAACTCAAACCTGTTTAGATTCTTGTCTTGCGCCCTGCAAGTCGTCTAAGAGTTTGATTGCCAATCTCCTGATGCACTTCCGGGTGTGAACACCAGATAGAAAATTCGTAGCATCGTAGTTAAAATTCATGACTCTGCAGTCACGATTCCGCCAACTATGCAACCATTCGGAACTCCCGGCTCCGGGATTCTGCCATGGGGATTGCTGTGCTCCGAAAAAGCCGTGAACAACTACGACACTGCCCTTGTCAACGCTCCACACCGTCTCCTCTTGGTATAAATTTCCTTACTCGAGATCAACGGGAGCCTGGCCCTTAGACGGAAGGTTATCTTGCTGAGGCTCCGGCAAAGGTAGAAGGTCCCATAGGGTCGTGAGCCCCTCGACGTCGTGACTGAGCAATATTTCTGCGTTGCTGTGCGCCGCGAGCGATTCGCCCTTCGCAATATCCGGAACGTCGCCCTTTGGCTTCATAACTTTTGGTGGACAGCTCCAAGACCTACTCGTATTGCTATGATGCTGGAGTTATCTGTATTTTCTGCTACGGAATACGCGGCACCATCTATTACACCGATTGCCCGCAGATCTCGAAGATCTTCGCTAACATCACATCTCAAGCAGTAGGGATCCGGTGGAGCTTTGTGTCTGATGTGGCGTCGGACTGATATGACATTATGTCTTCCATCCAATAGTATCGATGAGCTTAGCGCGCCGGCTGTTTCTATCTTTACTCTTTACTTGTACTGGTATCTATATTAATTTCTAAATCACCCTAATAAGTAAATGTGACGGGCCCAGGCGCAGTCCGACTGTCACGCGACGAGGAGCCACAATACCAGACATCCCTGCTTCGAAGAAGGCTACGTGCAGAATATTGGAGGGGTTAAGTCATGAGACGGCAAGCAATCCTACGAGACCCCCCTTGTAGAAATGAAAGGAGATCTAAGAGAGGTTGGTTGTTGTGCCATGATCACACTGGCGGCATATGCGTGATGCAAAGACCAGGGTGTTCCGGTGGGCCGCCGTGAGCTGAAAATCTACTGCATCTCTGTGTAACTTCAATCAATATTATATGCAGGCGATTTGTGAGTTCCCTTGCAGAATTAGGGTACCTAGCTCACCTAGCTAGCCCAGCCTAGTCAACAGAACCGCCCACATAAAATCTACAACAAGTAATGGAAAGACTATTACCAATCGTTCAAGCCTTAAACGAAATATGGCATGGGTTCATACCTCTAAACATTAATAGATCGGTCAAGTTCAATTTACAAATAGTTACATAGAGAACATCAAATTCCTAGCTTTTAGTCATACAACACGTTAAAACCGCAAATACACAACGCTGCAAAATTTAGCCTTGAGTTAACCTAAGTGAATTGTTTCTTCTAGTGCTTCTAAAAAGCTTAACCTGAGGCTAAGTATACAGCCGTCACCAATCTAAACAGGGAGGTATTTTATTACAATAAAAAAGGTGGCTAGAATATAGAGGGTGGGAGTACTTATCTGATGACGCCTCGGGATTCGGTGGACTTGGCATCGCCAACGCACATAATGGGTACGGTACGTCAATGGTTATAAATAATTAGTTCTAGATTGATCGTACTTCGTTGAAATTCAAAGGAGAAACTTGGTATTCTTTCTCCACAGTTTATTCAATATGGCCGAAGAACTTGAATTTGACGACAGGATCCTCGCCTTTGAGGTTGGACTCAGTGAAGCCGGCGATGAAGGCAGCAATTTCCGCACTCAAAACGACCCTTCGGCTCCGCTGCAGCGCATTAACATTGTGGAGAGGAAGGGTACCGTGGATGTCCGCTGTAATAGCCTAGATGTCATTCACGGGCACCTTAAGGATGGTGAGGGCCCGGCGACACTCATTGTCTATGAATTCCAATTCGATCCACGAAAGAAGGCGAGACGCATTAGTTCGGTCGACATTGAGTTTTCGTTCGGTTCAGACAGTGGCAAAGAACCGGGGGTTTTGAAGATATCGAATAAGGGACGCATGGTCCTGGAGCGCACATCACAAATGGAAACCATCACGAAGGGCGGCGAGGCGACAGCCCGCGGAAATGCCTTGGCTGCCGAGCTCGGCTGTAGTTGGAAATGGGAAAAGACAATCAGTCATGAGACCAAGGATGCAACCACAATTGTTGGCTCCATAGATTTGCCACATGGTGGTCGCAATTATGGCGCTCCTAACACGGCAGCATGGACCCTAATCGAGAACGAGACCATGAAGACTGGAGTGCCAGCCTACCTTCGCACCGCGGTACTCTTGTCACGCGGAGACGAGGAAAAGAAATTCTTCAGCACATTCAAGATAAGGGCCAAAGTCGACTTGATAAGCGGTATCACTCAGCTATTCGGCCGAACCCCGAAAGACGACCCTATTCTTTACGATGCCAATCTCCCACCAACAAATAAATTACGGGACTACGACACGAGTTCTCTGGCTGCGGTGGATTTACAAGGGCTTTCCAAGGCAGCATTCACAAACTATGACAATTGATTGACAGTATGGATGAGCATCTGCCAGGGGATAACATCATCGGGAGAGCACCGGAAGGTTGCTGTTAGACCCCTAGTGGTGCTTGTGTTGGATGTCGCTGTTATGTATAGAGGAGTTCTCCCTTGATTATTATGAGAACTCAGGAATCAACAATATCGAGTCCTGTCCCTTCTGCTTCTACCCATGTAGTACAATGCAGTGACCCGGGTGTGACCTATCTTTGCTCCTAAGTAAACTCCTTGGCAGCGTGTAGCTTAGATGCGTACCTTGCCATGCTATACAACAGGCATACGTAGCCGCCACTCGGTAAAGTTTAACAAGGGTAGTGGCTGATGCGGCAAAATGGTGGCGGCCGATGTACTGTAGATCCTAACGCTTGACAACCAAAGCGAATTCGCGTAGCTGCGGGCTTATCAATAATTCCATAGTACTACATCTAGCTGAATCCGACGGGCATTTATCGGTCCGTGATCTATTTCGGTAGGCAATCCTAGGGTAACCCCGATTCGTGTTATCCCAGGGGCAAAATGCCCACGATAGTATATGCCTTAATGCAACATCTTTAATCTCACCATCCTCTCACACTAGTCTGACGGAATCCACAACTACCGCTCCTCTTCAATCACTACAAGCAAGCAAGCCAAATAAAATTAGCTCGCCCGGCATGAGTGCCTCGCCCAAATCGAGCGATACCCCTAGAATTACCAACAAACAAGGAGATAATGAAGACACTCAACAATCCAAAGAGAAGCCTAAGGCCAACACCGAGTATGTATCAGAGCAGGAGAAAAGGGAGAGGGTGGTTAAAAAACTTATCAAAGAAATCAAAGATTCTAAAGGGAAAGATATCACTAAAGGTTTAGGTTACAATTTGAATGATTCTACGGAGGTGGAAAAACTCTTCGCTCAATACAAGACTTACCTTCCTACAACGAAGGATGGGAGAAACTTGTTGCATCGTATCGCAACATCAAGTGGCATGCCGTCTCCTGCGAACATGGCCGCTTTTATTAAGGCCCTGATTGAAATGGATATAGATCTCCTTGCACAGCGTGATGAAGACGGGAAAACACCATTGTTCTGCGCCGTGTCCAAAAGAAAGCACGGACTGGTGAATATCATGTGTGAGGCTCACCGCGACGTTAGCCGTGTCTTGGGAATATGCAGGGCCTTGAGCAAATCGAACTCGAGTAACTGTCTACATGAGGCCATCTCGAAGAAAGTCAATTCAAGTGCCGAGGATGATGAGCTGATCAAGTCCTTAATAAAATGGGCCAATGATGACACTCTCCTTGCGCTTAATGAAAACGATCTGAGTCCCCTGCATATTGCTGTGGAATATGATCGTTGCGATGAGGGCCAGGTCGGAGTTGTCGAGGCCCTTGTAACGAAATGCGATAAGGCTCTCGGCAAAATGTATCAACACGAAAAAGAAGGGCCTTTGTCACCTTATCTATACCTTGAGCACACCTACAACGAAGCAATAAGGAATAGAGTAGTTGCGGAGAAACCCAAATCCAAGGAGGATGAATTGAGGGGCACTCATGACATTAAGAATCACATACACAACGAACGACACGAGGGTTCAAACGAAGAACAGAGTGTTGGTTCTACAATGATACCACAATCACCTGAGGGGCCACGCATCGCGCAAGGGCCAGGTGAAACTCCTACCGCGAAGTTCTCTTCTCGGCAGCTAGATCAAAGTCGAGGCTCCTCTAGCATGGCCGTTACTGTTGGTAATACCAACGGAGACAACCTAATGTCGCCAGCGACCAAGGAAAGGGGTAAAAGATCTTTGTCAATGCGGGACCTTTCCACGTTGAAGCCAAGCGAGAACAATGTGGAAAACATGAAATTGTTTTTGAGACTATACTGCCTACGCAACCGGCAGCATGACGATGCGGTCGAGTTCCTTTATGGTATGCGACAAGGTAATACGAACCCCTACTGATACATTTTTAGTCAACGCTAACTTCCTTATTGATAAACAAATTTACTTCGATCTAATTGGGACTAACCTTGATATCACGAAAGACCGGCTTGAGAACGGGCTGAATCATCTAAACCTTGAGGATATCCTCCAGTATGTCGCCATACCTCGGGTAAAATTTGAACATGAGCCTGTGAACCCTGAAGCGGGCCAACGGACATTGAAACCAAATGGCAGCGGTCGCGCTGACGTGTTGCCGCTGTTCAACTGGCTACGAGATAAAAAAGGGGTTAAGAGAATCCTTAGAGTTATTATTGAAGACCTTCAGGACCCAGCACATAGTGATGAAGTTATCGAATCCTGTCTCAATAAGATGTGCGTCGAAACCTGGGATTGGAGAAAGCATGATTTGTCTCCAGAAGTCCTACACAAGGTTGCCCCAGACGTGCAAGTCGTGCACTTGTACTGGGGCGGCAACAATGCTATTCTGCGGGCATGGAGCGAGGCCGAGGGCCTTAAGAAACTTAAGAATCTCAAAACGGTACATCTTCATTCACAGCAGGTACGTCAACCATAATGCTCGCACGTTAAGCCAATTGTCGTAATCTCATTACCGAGACAGGGGTTGGAAACTCGGGATCGTACCGAACAAAACGTGATGCACTTCAAAGAGCGTATGATGCCTATTGAGGTTAAGGAACACAGGATGAGGAGTGAGAAGACGAGCGGTACCTCTAGCTTGGTCGCCGCCACCCACGACCCTTACGAAAGACACAAGTGGGTAAGCACTATGGAAGAATACGCGGACTTCTTGCAAACAGCAGAACGGGCGCAAATAAAGGACAACGGTGTTCCATTACGTATCAAACACCCCATTACAGTTGCTCTTATTGACGACGGGGTCGATGTCAACGATCAGAGTATTCAGTCGAGGATCATAGGCGGTCGGAGCTTCTGCCACCGCGACAAGGAGCAGAACCTGAACCAGTCGTATTATGTTTCCGGCGGACACGGCACGTCAATGGCCAAACTAATCTGCAAAGTCTGTCCAGGTGCGAACCTATTCATATTGCGCCTAGATGAGTATTTCGTCGACACAGGAAGACGGCAAATTACGGCGGAGAGTGCTACGAAGGTATGCCCGACTTGAAACTATCGAATGTGAAGACTTTCTAATACAATATAGGCAATTCGGGCGGCTATCGAGAGAGAAGTAGATATCATTTCTATGTCCTGGACTATCGAGAAGACAGATAGGAACAGTAATGACATCGAGAAGCTAGCGGATGCCATCAGAGACGCCGCAAACAAGAATATATTAATGTTCTGCGCAGCTACGGACCAAGGTTAGCTCGCGTCACTTCCAAATAACTCTAAGCCGCTGCTTACCAATTTCTACAGGTGCGTATAGAGACAGATCATACCCAGCGGCCAGTTCCACCAAGACAATCTTCAAGAT